>JANTPZ010001021.1:40777-63792 GCA_025593235.1 Vachellia pachyceras | reverse complement strand
ATTTTGGCAGCATAACCCCTTAGGGTTTGACATCCCAAAATTTACAAAACATCAAGCAACAACCAAACAACCACAAACTATACACCAACATACTCCTTACAACACAAGGAGTCTTTTGCACATAAGTATTGGCTTTAAATCCCTCTCTTTCTCACTTTAGCTCTCAAGAACCCTAACTTTCCAGCCACTAAAAGAGAGCCAAAACCAAAATTCTAAACCGATAGAAAGGTAGAGGAAGCTCCAAGGATTAAGAATATGTGTAAGATTGCATGAGAGAACCATTTACCTTGAGTTTTCTTGAGACTTTCCTTCCTTCTTGTGCTTGTTCATGGTGTGAACTTGAGACCCTTGGAGGAGGAGGAAGATAACTAAATTATGGAGAGGAATGGGCAGAAAATTTTGTTTTTATTATCCTCTCACATATGAATCAAGGGCTAAAATGAAAGCTTACGTGTTAAGCTTTAATCTAAGGGCTCAAGATGAAGCCACACATGCAACACATGCTTGTCTCTCATTGGCTAACCAAAAGTGATCATAATGGGCTGCACATGGATGGAAAAATCTGGTTATGGTTTGGTTACATTAACCAAACCGAATTCCATTCGGTTACTTCTTCCGATTACACTTTTTACATGTAAACATAGCTCTATTTCGGTAAATCTTTTTCTACTTTTATGGAGATGTTTTCTTCCTCATTTAATCTCCATAATTCCTTCTTAAATATATTAAAATCATCATCCTCAAATTATCCCTTAATCCATTCAAATTTAACAGGATTACTTTATCCTGTCTAAAACTCCTTAAAACAAGCAATTTTAGAATAAATCATTTTTAGGGCCTTATGATTTTCTTCATTTTTCATTGATATTTTAGCCCTTCTCTTTTTTCCCAAAAGACCTTCTAAATGTCCCAAATTAATTTTTGGTTGGAATGAATTATATTTTTGCGGGTTTTTAAGGCTTTTTCCTCATTTTCGGGAAAATTGCCTTAATCGTACTTTGGGCAATAATTTTGTAAAATACTATAAAATTCACTGAATTTTTCTAGACTTTAGTTTTTGGTCTTAGAGAACTCCTGATACCTTAAATAAATATCTTCAATCATCAATTCTTTAAAATTCCATAATTCCTCATCCAGACTGAATTTCAACAATCGGTTGAATCTCTGGTAATCAGCGAGTTCTGCTCTATCTTTTGGGCATCTGTTAATTTTTCTAATTTTTGGTTAACTGTTTGACTTTTGACTTTGACTTTTTCAAATAACCAAAATGCCCTTACACTTTCCCTTAATGACCAAAATACCTTTCACAGTCTAACTTTTTCATAATTTCCCATTTTACCCTTTACTTTGTCACCCTTGATCTTTTTGGTTTCTGATTCCTGGAGCAACTTCCCAGGAGGTCACCCATTCAAAAATTTCTCCAAGGCGAGCACGCTTAACTTTACCATTCCTACCAGCTTTCATCTATCGGGCCAAATCTGATTCTGCGACTTACGGCCCAACAACATCAACTTTTTCCGTACTTTCTATTCGTGGCCTCTAACTTGACTTTTGATTACTGGTTCAGCCCTTTTTATCCAATGACCATATTGCCCTTGGTCTTTATACTTAATAACATTTATGTCCATGGCTTACATTCTTAGAAATCTCAAAGCCTTAAAACTAATTGGACCAGGGTCTTTTAGTCCACCGACATCTCTTCTTTTTGTACTTTTATTTCTGGGCCTTGTCTTATCTTATAACTATCGATTTGGCCTCTATGTCAGCTTGCAGAAAAGGTGGATATTACATGAAAGTTAGGGTTTTAAATAGCAAAGTTTGAAATTGTGAAAGTTACTGAAATGTTAAAGTTAAGTCAATTAAACCCCTAACTTTGGGCTGACGAGAAACAGAGTAATTGAACTCCAAATGGAATGAAATTTTATAGAAAAATAGTTCATATTGCGAGCTTTTTATCAAGCCAAAGAACACTAAATTTGGAGTTTTGTACAGAAATTTATTAAGTTCCAAAGTTTGAGGAAAATCACTTAAAAACCTGGGAAAAATAGAAAAATGACCAAGTGTACAGTACATGTTTATGAATTAAACTGTATCATTTGGGTAAGTAAATGACTCAAGGAGTATTTTTCCCTTGTAAAACTTTACAAGCTTCAAATAGAAATTGGAAGCACTCAATTTCGATTTTTCTACAATTAGTTATGAATTTTCAAAGTTGGTCCTAAAACCAATGAATAGTAACTTTCAAAAATTTGAAAGTTTTCAAATTGAAACTTTTGGACCCTTTGATCATAATGAGGCTTCCTTTTGATTCTAATTCACTTTATAATGAAGCTAAGGGTTAAGTTAAAGAGTGTCACATGCTGGGGCTGCCTAAATGGTTCATTACCCTAAAAATAATTCTATGATTGCAAATAGCTGTATTTATTCCTGGTATATCTATTAAAGTCCATCCAATTTCTCTCTTGCACATTTTTAAAACAATAAATAAGCTCAAATCTTCAGATGCAGTCAAAGAACTAGAAACAATAACAGGTAACTGGTAGTTTTCATCAAGATACACATACTTCAAATTAGGGGGAAGGGGTTTCAATTCAAGTGTAGGATTGAAGGTACAAGATCTTCTACTTAAAATTTACCAAGAAACTTCCCTTTCTCATCATTGTGTATGGTTGTCTCTAAAATCTCCACAAAGAAATTGAAGTCCTTGGATTTAACATGTTCATCACTCAATTAAGAATGCAAGTGTTTTAACAATTGAAAAGAGATGAGATTACTTACATCCTCGTTCTTGGAGGGGCTAGCATATTGGAATATTTAAGGGGGATGGATATGAAGTTTAAACCCTTGAGTAGTGATTATGCCATCACTAGCACATTGTTCCCTCTCCTTATACTCCCTAATCAACCCATTTGGCTCTATAGTATCTAATGTAGTCTCAAATGTTGAGGCTTCATCCTCAAGGCTAGAAGTAGCATCTTGGGAGCCATCCAATTCTGCAAAATTACGCAAATATTCCTTCCCAAGAGCATTATGATTATCTAGTGAAGATACGGAACTACTATCATTAGAAAAAGAAAAATAAAAGGACTGGAAGTGGAAATTAAAGTGAGAAATCAATTTCATGCAATGAATACTACACACATCATCTTCACGGTTGGAGAGGGAGAAGAATTCAAATCAAAATCAAAGATATAATCAATAGTAACTACATCATCATTCAATTTAGTTTTGCAGCACAAGGCAAGTGTAAAGTCATCTATTGCCTCTTCTAAAGCCACATCAATCGATTTAAACCAAGCAATGAGTAATCCTCAAATGGGTGATTATTCATAGACATTAAAATTAATCACATGACTGCCCATTTCCATAGTTATGACACCATCTTAATGTTCACCATTTCTGTAAATTGAAATAGAGGCCAAACTGATAGTTATGAGATAAGATAAGGCCCAAAAATAAAAGTACAAAAAGAGAAGTTGTCAATGGACCAAAGAGACGCTGATCAAATTAGTTCTAAGGCTTTGAAATTACTAAAAATGTAAGCCAGGGACGTAAATGTCATTAATTATAAAGACCAAGGGCAATATGGTCATTGGATGAAAAGGGCTAAATCAGTAGTCAAAAGTCAAGTTAGCGCCCATAGATAAAAAGCATGGAAAAAATTGATGTTGATGGGCTGAATAACCCAAAGTCAGACTTGGCTCAGCGGGAGTAATTTTATGAGAACTCCGTAGTTAAGCGTGCTCACCTTGGAGTTGTGTAAGGATGGGTGACCTCCTGAGAAGGGTCCAAAGGTCATTACACAAAATATCAAGGCTGCAAAAGTCAATGGCAAAATGGGAATTATGAAAAGTTAGACAGTGTAAGGGCATTTTGGTAAATAAGAGAAAGCGTAAGGGCTTTTTGGTTATTTGAAAATGTAAAAGTAAAAGTCAAAAAGTCAACTATTGACCAAAATATTAGAAAAATTCACAGATGCCCAAAAGATAGAGCAGAACTCACTATTTAACTGAGATTTGACATATTGTCAAAATGCTGCCTAGATCTCAATTTAGTGAATTTTGAAGGTAAATCGGCCGAAAATAATTATTTGAGGTGCCAAGAGACTTCAATCAGTTGAGTTTAGGGCACAGGAAAATAAAGTAAATTTTATAATAATTAATAAAATTATTGTCCAATATACGATTGAGGCGAATTTCTCGATTTTAAGGAAAAAGGCCCGAAAACCTTAAAAATATAATTTTAGTCAAAATTTATTTTCAGTCAATCTGAAGGGCAAATTGAGGAAAGGCAAGGGGCTAGAGTATCAGTGAAAATTATAGAAATTTTTAATTCCCTAAAAGTTAATTGCCCGTCAGAAATACGTTTTTCAGGGATTTTCGGCAGGATAAAATTACCCTATTATTTTTGGAAGAATTTCAAGGGAATTTTTGGGCAAATATTTTTGCCATATCAGTAAAATAATTATGGAGATTAAAAGATGAATAAAACATCTCCAGAAAAGTGGAAAAAGATTTACAGGAATTAAGTTACTTTTACTGGTGAAAATCATAATCGGTTGAAGTAACCGAATGGGATTTGGTTTAGTTAGTGTAACCAAAGCCCAACCAGATTTTTTAGCCTTAATAATTACCACTTTATGGCAACCAATGAGAATGAAGGAAGTGTCAAGTGTGGTGGAAGGTTTTGAGCCCTTAGATCAACCTTAAAGTTTTAAGATCAAATCCTAGCCTTCTAACCAATTTCCACATGAATTAAATCAGATTTTCTTCATCCTCTTCAGCCATTATTCACGTAAAAACTGAAGCAAAGAGAGAGAAGAGGAGGCATCTTTCATAGCTCAAGAACAAAGGAAAGAATTCACTCAAAATTCAAGGTGAACTTGGGTTTAAGGCTTGAAATCTTCTATATTCTTGATCTGTAGCCTCTCCTCTTCAATCTTATGGGTTTATTTCCATGATTCTTGGTGGATTTGGCTGCTGAAAAATTCTGGTTCTTGAGTAAGAAAATGAGGAAGAGAGAGATTTAGATCAAATATTTGGTACCAAACAACTCTAAGCAAGTTAAGTAGTTGATTAGTGTGTGTTTTATGTTGTTTTGAAGCTCGTATGAATTTTGGGAATCATGAAACCCTAAGGGGAGATGCTGTCCAATTTTTCATTTGGAAATGAAGTGATGTTTTGAATGACATAATGCGTGGAAATTGGTTTAGGAATAAGAGTATGTAAGTATGTGAAGTAAGAAGTTGGAAATCATTTTTTTCAACTTGTTCTGTTTTTCGTTTAGACCAAGATCAGTGGGAAGGAATTGGATTTTGATATTTTTAATGCTTCCAATGGCTTTAAAATGAGATTTTTTGTAGGGTAAAAGTGAGCAAAAGTTTTGGGAAGCATTAGAAATCATTACGACAAGTTTTCAAGCTCTAGAATTTTTTAAAAGAGTAAGGGAAGTTATATTGCGTTTTTGGTGTTTCTCTTGGCTAGTTTATGACTTGAGAATGATGATTATACTTTTATATATTGTTTAGGAAGTTAAGAACTCAACGAGCCCATTGGAAAGAGTTATTAAGAATGCTTTAGAACTCAAGAAAAGTTAAGGAAAACTAAAGGAAAAAGTGTTTGTGAAATTATTTTGGAATTGAGCATGACTTAATTTATGAGAATAAAAGTGTGAATATGTGCTTGGTGTGCTATTGCCATATGCATATACATGTCTCATGTTGCACATTCATTTCATCATGCATTCACACTTATGTTTGAAACAATATTAAGCATTAATTTATTAAATATATTAGAAAGTTTTGTTATTGAGATTTCCCAAAATCTCATTCTCACCCACTAACCATTTTAGGCGGAAGGTCCATCAAGGGTAAGAGCAAAGGGATTAATGATTGAAGAAGGCATAACGTTGTGCTTCTATGTATTAAAGTTAAGTGTAATGTTTGAAATTATGTTTAAATGTGGTTGTAATTATGTAAGCTAAAATCCTACATGTATGATAGCTAAGGAAAGTTGCAAAGTTTTATTCATTTTACTGTTAAGTGGAAGCATGCTTTAATTATTTCCAAATGCATGAATAACTATGATCAAATGAAGTCTAAAAGTGGGCATGCATAAGTATGAGAAAAATAAATGGCAAGTTTGAGATCAAGGTGGTTAGAAAGTTGGTTAAACCTTGTATTTTGGCATGACATGAAACAAGGTAAATGAACTCCAAATGAGTTGAATTTTTCCATAAAAATAGTTCATATGGTAAGCCTTAAAATGAGCTAAAGATAACTGGATTTGGAATTTTGTACGAAAATTTATGATGTTCCAAAGTTGGTAAAAAATCATAGAAAAACCTGGGAAAATGGAAAATTACCAAATGAACAGTGCAACTTTGTGTAATAAACTGTATCAATTGGGCAAGTTTATGACCCAATGAGCATTTTTTTCCCATAAAGAAACTTATAAGATTCAAATAGAAATTGGAAACACTCAATTTTGATTTTTCTAGAATTAGTTATGAATTTTCAAAATTGGGCTAAAATTCTATGAATAGTAACTTTTAAAAAACAAATTTTCATATTTGATTTCTTTTGACTTTTTAAGCTATTCAAGGCCCAAAAATTGGTTCCATAATGATATAAAATGAAGCTAAAGGGGGTAGTTAAGGTGTGTTACACCATCCTTCATCCTAATGATAGTATTGGCAGCTTACATGAAAGGCCTTCCCAAAATCAACGGTTCTTCAACTAATGCTTCCTTAGATATTGTAATATTCCTTACTTTACTTATTTAGCTTAATGTCATACCATTATTGAATCACTCTTAGGCCTTACATAGCTTAAATTGACAAAAGAAGTGAGTTTGAAAATTTCTTCCCGAGTTACTATTCATTTGGTCAATTTTCCAAATTTCTGGCCCAAATTTGAAAATTCATAACTAATTCTAGAAAAATTAAAATTGAGTGGTTCCAATTTTATATGAAGCTTACAACACCCCCTACAGAGAAAAAGTACTCATTTGTCTAGAAACTTGCCAAATTGATACAGTTTATTGCATGAAGTTACATTGTTCATATGGTCATTTTCAATTTTCTGGATTTTTCTCTCAACTTTGGAAAATAATAACTTCTTGTACAAAAGTTCAATTCCAACAAAATTAGGCTTTTTTTAAACCTTACCATATGCACTATTTTTCCACCAAGTTTAAGATCAATTGGGATTCATTTACTATTTTTCCTCATAACATAAAGTTAAGGGATTGGAAAGGGCATTGGGCCCTATTACATACAACTTAATAATTCCTTCACCCTTTATCTTTCCTTTCTTATTCATTCTATTTTACTACATATTCATGCCATGTGACATGCTATAACTCGCATGCTCATATGGTCAAAACATGAAAAGGTTTGCATTATAACATCATTAATGTGCCAACATAAATATATACAATATTTTAGCATAAAAGGCATGGCTTCCCTTAATCTTCATGCATCTTTCTTTTCATTTGCCTTTGCTCCTTAAGCTTGTGCCTATGGTTTGTTGTTGGAAAGGGTGAGATTTCAAGGAAATCCTAGTAGCAAGCAACTCTAATAATACATCTATGTGCATGATTACAAAATACAAACATATATGCTATGTAAAAAAATAATAAACCTTACTTTAATCAAGTTTTCATAAAGCCAATGCAATCATCGCATAGCTATCACCTGCATTCATACAAGCAAGGTTTCACAAATCAAGTGGCTACAACCACATATCAAACACGACAATTAACAAATATATAAATCCATGCAAGGTAGATGCCAAAGTTAGGAGTGTTGCTACCTTGGTTTAAACTTTCCTTGAAATTTGAAGGCTTTCTTGTTCACCCTTCCAAATTGTCTCTTGCATAACTTAATGGCCTACATGATTCACAACACAATGGCTATTAATCCCAGGCCATTTCCAAGTCAAGAAATGTAATATCTGCATTTCTGTAACTTGCACTAAAGGTTAGACCGGTAAACTATGTTATGATCTAAGTTCCATAGAAAAGAAAATGCCTATAGACAAGAAGGATCATAATTGACTAAGTCCCTAGTCTTGAGAATTTTAAGTAAAAATGACTAAAGGGCAAAATGGTCATTTGGCATAAATGACGGGCAAAATGGTCATTCTGAATAAAGGGCCAGGGCACAAAATGTCATCAAATAACAAGGGCATTTTGGTAAGTTGACCAAAAAGTCAAAGCTGGTCAAAAAATTCAAAGTTGACCAAAAAGTCAAAGTTGGTCGAAAAGTCAAAGTTAACTAAAAAGTAAAAGTTGACCAAAAGGTCAATGTTGACCAAAATGTCAAAGTCAACCAAGGGTAAATTGTAATTATGGAAAAAGTAGAAAGGTAATGTCATTTTGGTAATTAAGGATGAGAGTAAGAAAATTAATGACATTTTGGTAATTTTGGAGAAAGTATGAAAGAGAAAGGAAAGGCAGTGGCACTTTCGTAATTAAGGGATTTTGGAGGACTGAAAGACTGAGAAATGATTATTTGGGGTAGCAGGAGTCCTTAAATGCCGGAGGCCCGAACTGAGAGAAGTTTATTTGGGTCCTAAATTATTTAATAAAATTATTATCCAGTATCTGGTGCAGGTAACTTCTTTGTACGGAGAACAGCAGTACCCGAAAACCCAGAAAAAGGATTTTCTTAGAAAATTAATTACGGAAAATCCGAGAAGAATTTTGAATAACGGAAAAGGGCTGGAGAATCAAGGAAAATTCTAGAAATTTTCAATGCCCTAAAGTCAAATTGACCGCCAGAAGCACGTTTTACGGTGTTTCGTCGGAATCGAGGAATCCTGACAAGTTACGAGGAAAGACTAGGGATATTTTGGACTAGGACATGATGCCACCTAAGCAAAGAGACCTAGGGAATGGCACCACATGAAAGAGAAAGTCTCCGAAAAAGTAAAAAGGAAGTTACCCGGATAAGGTTACTTTACGGAAATGCGTATATTTTTTTAAAAACCCAGAAGCCACAAGCCCAACCACAAATGCCCCAAAGTCTGAGGCCCAATCCATAGTGCGTGTATGTATGTTTGCTTAAACCAAGTTAGGTTTGTATGTATGTCTGCTCACTTGCTGCTCCTGATAGCCTGCTCCCGTGTATACCCTATAATTAGATTGGGATTTACTCGTCGGCTGACGCTACTGAGTTCTGTATTGGTATTAGGGGAGAATAACGGGCGGGTTGGGCAGCTCGTGCCCTAACTCATTACCCTCTTGTTAAACATTTCATGGGTAAGGGCTAGCCCGTACTCATGTATGAACCCGTTCAAACTTTTTTAACCAGGCTGACAATAAATGGGCGGGTTTTTAACCGGTACAGGCAGCTCGTTTTTAGAAAGAATTACCTCGACAGTGAACATGCACATGAAATTCTCATGGGGTCAAAACTAACAAAGACTCACCTTGCTTCCTACAGATCCTGCTGCTCCATCAATGAACGACCATAAGCAAAAAGGACTCCCGTTTTCTCTCTAACTCCTACAAAAGAATCCATTACTCCATAAACTAGTCCAATCAAATCAAGAACCTACAGGAAAACTAATATTAAGTTATAATATATCACACATATGATTAAATTAATTCAATTAACAATATTTAATACCAAATGAAATTGCATTTAGAGGTACTATTCCACTTGTGAAGAAGATTTTGCATCACCAATGCAGATAAAGGAGACAGTTGCATACAATTGGCACTTAGCTTGCGTTGCTCTGCTCTCTGTGAGCTGCACAAAAGATGCATTTACTTTTGGATGAACATGAAGTCATCCCTATCTAAATTTTAATAAAGTAAACCATAAATATGCTAACTAGCAAATGAAATCCACACATGGACTTGTCAAAATTACCTAAATTATAGAAGATGCCTTAGGATCAAGTTTGTCACTTTCATGTTATAGACATATATAATATATACCTTAACTACTTCAATATAATGAAAAGTAGCTTCACTATAACAGCCAACAGAATGAGCATACTGCCCACGTAGCATCTCAATGATGCACTCACTATCCTATAATATATTTGGAAATCACATGAACAAAGTTTTCATCTTTACCAAAGCATGAAAATTTGCTGACAATATCATTAATATACCTGTGACAGAGAAGCACGTTCTACTCGCATAGACATTCCCAGAGCTCTTTGATCTTAAGGAAAAGAAATCATAATCATCAGACAACAGCCATATTACAACCAAAATGAAAGAAAACCAGCAAGCCATATTACAACCAAAATGAAATCATAATAATCAGACATTCATCACTCAGTCAAGATCTATCTAAATTAGATGAAAGAAAACAACCAAGGTTGATGAAGTTGTAGCGGAGAGCTCTCAGCTTTGTTGACGAAGTTGCTGTTGCAGTTGCTAAATTCGGTTCTATTCCTGAAGCTACGGAAGAAGCTGCATCAGTAAGGTCAGCAGAGTTTTGCTCTTCAAAATTCTCTAAACAGAAATCTAGGCTGAATTTGAAAAATCCGTCACACACCATTTTGATCAATGAGTTATGCTTTATCTTTTGGGCATCTATAAATTTTTCTGATATTTTGGTCAACATTTGACTTGTTGACTTTATACTTGGGTCAAATGACCAAAGTGCCCTTGCACTTTCCCTTATTTAACATGTTTCCCTTACTTTTCTTTCAAATTCCATTCTTGCCCTTACATCTTTAAAACTTCTATTTACATCTTTTCCATAAATCACATTTGGGTCTTTCCAAGAAGGTCACCCATCTTGTCATTGCTCTAAGCCGAGCACGCTTAATTGTGAAGTTCTTATGGAATTCAATCCATTAAGCCTAGACTGCTTGTGATCTCTATGGTTCATCAACTTTTGTTGTTTTTGTACTTTCCATCTCTGGATCCTAACTCAACTAATAACTTTTGGTTTAGCATTTATTTCAGATTATAGAAATATGCAGATATCACATATATATCTAACATATAAAAATCACAAGGGAATACTAAATCCTTAACCATAACTAAGATGTCTTCCAAGAACCCATAAGGCTTCATAGTGTTTTGATCAGCTAGCTGCAAGATGGCACTTGTAGGTTTTATGGTAGTGAGGCCAAGATGTTGATATCATTTTTTGATTATAACAAAAGGTGTTTTATGTGTTTACAGGAATTATGAACTTAGAACATATATCTAAACATATTTTTATCATGATTCTCGAGTAGTAGTGTAATATCCATGATTTTACTGCTAACTGAAATAAATGCTAATCTGGTAATTACGAAATGACTTAGAATTTAGAGATAGATAGTACTTAAAGAAAGAAAGGTTATGGGTCGGAAGTCGCAAAGTCAGATCTGGCCTATTGAATGGGATTCCGTAGGAACTCTAAAGTTAAGCGTGCTCGTCCTGGAGTAATATGAGGATGGGTGACCTTATGGGAGGGGACCCATATGTCATTTAACAAAAGACCAATGCCAAGGGTATAAAGGTCTTTCAGTTTTAAAAGTAAGGGTAAAATGGGAATGTTGGAAAATTAGAGAAAGTAAGGGCAAAATGGTAAATATGAGAAAAAGGAAGGGCATTTTGGTCATTTGACAAAGTCAAAGTCAACGGTTGACCAAAAATTTACAGATGCCCAATAGGCAGAGCTAGACTCACTGATCACAACCGTGAATCACGGATTTTCCAGATTCGGACTGGATTTCTATCTATAAAATTTTGAAGGGAAAAATAATTATTTAATGTATCAGGAGCTCTCAAAAATTTGAGACAAAAATATGGAAAAATTCAGTGAATTTTATAGCATTTAATAAAATTATTGCCCAATATACGATTAAGGCCCAATAAAATTATTATTAAGGCCCAATAAAATTATTTAATAAAATATTGCCCAGTATTTAAGGCGATTCCTCGAAAATCGGGGAAAAGACCTGAAAATCCCTGAAATATAATTTATTTCAAAAATTAATTTTAGAAAATCTAGAGGGCATTTTATGAAAAGAAAAAGGGCTAGAGTATAGGTGAAAAA
The DNA here is from genome assembly GCA_025593235.1 of Vachellia pachyceras. Classification (NCBI taxonomy): domain Eukaryota; kingdom Viridiplantae; phylum Streptophyta; class Magnoliopsida; order Fabales; family Fabaceae; genus Vachellia; species Vachellia pachyceras. Next base: position 51,774 of record JANTPZ010001021.1, on the reverse strand, counting down.
TGGAGAAATTTTTAAAGCCCTAAAAGTATTTTGCCCTTCAATTGCTCGTTTTCAGGGTTTTAGACAGGATAAAATAATCCTGTAAAATTTGAGGAAATCAAGGGGTATTTTGGGGATAATGAATTTGTCATATTTAAGAGGAAAAATATGGAGATTTAATGAGGAAGAAAATATCTCCAGAAAAGTAGAAAAAGATTTACCGGAATAAAGTTATGTTTACCGGTAAAAAGTGTAATCGGTAAAGGTAACTGAAGGGAATCCAGTTTGGTTAATCAAACCAGATTTTTCACCCCTAGTTACAGCCATCATCACTCACTTTTGAAGGGCCAATGAGAGCTTAGCAATTGTCATATGTGTAGCACTTTTTCAACCCTTGGATTATACTTGATTACTAAGATTTCATCTTAGCCCTTAATTCTTTTAAGTGAGAATTATTAAACACAACTTCTCCTCCATTCCCACTCCATTTTGGCCGACCTCCATGAGCAGAAATTTGAGATCAAAAGACTCCATTCAAGCTTCCAAAGAGGATAAAAATTCAAGAGAAATCCAAGGTAAGAGGTGAAGGTACTTGAAATCATACATGAAACTCTTCCTTGTGCTCTCCTCTACCACTTCCATGGATTGAAATTTTGATTTGGTCTCTCTTTACCAAGTTTCATACTTAGGGTTCTTGAGAGGGAAAGTGAGAAAGAGAGGGATTTAGAGCCATTGATTGGTTGCAAAAGTCTCCTTGTGTTGTAAGGAGCATGTTGATATATATATATATTGTGGTTGTTGGAACTTGTTCTTGAATTTTGTAAAATTTGGGAATGATGAACTTTTAGGAGAGGTGCTGCCCAAATTTTAGTTGACATGGGAAAGTTAAATTAAAGCTTTGCCATGCATGAAGATGAGTTTGAAAACAAGAATATGATGATATAAGTGTTAAAAGTTGGAGAATCACTTTGATGGTAATTTGGGAAACCTCTCAGCCAGACCTGATTCATGAGGAAGGAGAATTGTTTTGATGATTTTGATGCTTCCAATGAGTTTAAAATGAGTTTTTGTGTGGGTAAAAGTGACCATAAGTTTAGGGAAGCATTGGAAAACATTAAAGGCAAATCTAAAGTCTTAGGGTTTATAAAGTTCAAGGAGATGTTTAAGGGGAACTTACATTGGTTTTTGCCTTAGAAATGGCTTGTAATTGATGGCCATAATGTTTTCAATTTGTGAAAGGAATTAGTTTCACAAGTCATCAAGAGAGCTTTCAAGTTGAGGAGAATTAAAAAGCTAAAGGTAGCAAGACCATCTAACTCTAATCTAAATTCTTTTGAATGATGCATTACTTGTTTTGAAATTTATGATGATGGAAGTGTGGATGTGTGCATGTTCATGCTATGACCATATGATGTGTTTCATGTTGCACTTTTATTATTCCACATTTACATGAAAAGTTGTCATGCATTTTATAATGTATGTTAGATAGTTTTGCTATTGGGATTTCCAAGAATCTCACTCTCCCCTGCTAACCATTTTTAGGTGCAAGTTCATCAAAGGGTAAGGAGAAATTACATGATACTTGAAGAAAAGTTTGATATGTATTGATGTGGATTTTTATTGTAAATTTTGTTATTTTGCTTAAAGATTGTAATGTGTCATGTAAATTTAACTCACGCATGTATGAAGGACTCATGGTATCTAATGTATGCCCTAAGAATGCCTAATTACATAGGTTATTAGGATCAAGAAAGGTTTAGAAATCAATATGTTGAGTTATGAAGTTAAGAACAGGTAAAATTGGCCAAGTGTTAGAAGTGAAGTTGGTCAAACCTCAAACTTTGACCTGACGTGAAATAGAGCAAATGGACTCCAAATGAGTTGCAATTTTTCAGAAAAATAATTCACATTACAAGATTTAAAAAAATTCCATAGAACACTGGATTTGGAGTTTTGTACATAAAGTTATGGCATTCTAAAGTTTGAAGAAAATCAAGAAAAACCTGGGAAAATTTAAAAATTACCAATTGAACAGTACATTTTTGCACAATAAAATGTATCAATTGGGCAAGCTAATGACTCAAAGAGTATTTTGTCCTTATAGAGGAACTTATAAGCTTCAAATAGAAATTGGAAGCATAAATTTTGATTTTTCTAGAATTTGGTCCGAAAAACTGTGAATAGTAACCTTCAAAAGTTGAAAGTTTTCATTTTGAATCTTTTGGACTTTTTAAGTAAATTGAGCTTCCCTTTGGTTCCAAATCAATATAAAATGAAGCTAAAGGCAAGGTTAAGATGTGTTATAATGAGTATGCATACTTATGTATTGGAATGCATTACTCTCAAAACTTTTAGGCAAACTCGATTTATGAAAAAAAGTGTTGGCCAAACTCAAGTTCTGTAATACCTCTCTTATCTTTCCTCAATTCCTTATTAGAGACTTTAACTAGATCACTTAAAGTCATTACATAGTCTAGAATTAGTTAACGTACTAAATATTAATCATGCTCACTTGAGTTAACACTTGGAATTTCGGCCCAAATTTGAAAATTTTGAGAGAAATCTAGGCCTTTAATAAAAGCTTGATCAATTCTTTATAGGGGAAATACTCCGTAAACCAAAATAATTCTCAATCGAAGCTGAAAAGAGTTGGAAAATGTATTGTTCATTTGGTGAGAAATTTTGGAACTTCGCTATGAGTAACTATGGATTTCATTGCACTGAACTTTAATTGAAAAAGTTTTCTCTCTGACCAACTTCATCCCAGCCAACTTCTCTGATCACATCAGAAATTTCTCTTGGGCGTAATTCACTTCAGTGAATTTTTGGGTTTGCTGTAGCGGACTCCTCCAGAACCCGAAGATTCCCTTGTCTGAGCACTTTCACCACGGTGAACTCTAAACTTCGTCGGGGTGAACTTTGCTGCTGTCAGCTTTTTTTGGTTTACAAAATAAACATTGAAAATTTAATTTTTATATACATGTTCAAATTAAGCAAACTAGGACTCTTGAGAGAGGTTATAACAAGACCTACTTGCATGCAAAAGTTCATGACCATTGGACTTCATTTGCTCAAATATCCTATTTTGTCACTTTTAGGGGCTTTGGACCCCTTTTTCACCAATTTACATGGTCCTTTCACTTTCTTCATATATTTCATATCACAACATACTCCTTTTCATCACATTGCACCAAAATAACAGTTTAAGAGTTTAATTTAAATTCATCAAAAAATTCATAAGTTTACACGCATATACAACAAGAAAATGTACACATGACAAATTAGAAATCTCACTTCAGTCAACCAGAATTCACACTTACTAAGTTTAGCGTATACCGTTTCTCTTTTAAAATGTCTAGAACCATTCTCAAATGCCTATCACGCTCTTTAAAATACTTGTAGTACATCAATATGTCATCAATGAAGACTACCACAAATTGATCTAGATACTTTCGAAAGATACATTCATGTAATCCATGAAAACCGTAGGGGATTAGTCAGACCAAATAGCATCACTAGTATAACATCCTCATTTTCCTGTAACTAAGGATAAGGTCCAAAAAAGGGGCTACATAGTAATTAAAGGTCTAGCGAGAGGGAATAGAAGCGTAAGAGATGCCAAAGGTGCTATTTTGCGAATAAAGAAAATGTAAGAGACCCCAGGCACCAGAATGTAGAGGAAATTCACTAAACCTGAATTGAAGTCCTGTTAATGTTAAAATGACCAAATAAACTCTTGTGACAATTTTTCAGTGATTTAGTATTTTCCTTATTTTTAGATTTATAGACAAATATAATTATTTAAAATGCCTAGAGACCACAAAAATATATTGAAAAAAGTGAAAAATATCTTGGAAAAATAAAATTGATTTGAGCCTTAAGTCAGCAATAGTTTGCTTGAATGGTAATATGAAAGGCTGAAAATCCCTTAATTAGGGTTTTCAAGAGAAAATTATTTTAAAGCATATTTAAAGGCTATTTGAGATGAGAAAAAATCATGGGATGATCAGTTGAATTTTGGGAATTTTTAGTGACACTTATCTGATTAGGTGATCAAAAAATTCATGAAAAGCACTTCCGTTAAATAGAAAATAGATAAAGTAAGGTTGCTTTATGAAAAGGGGATTGTAGGGATAGAATGAAATAACTTGTCATGCTCTTATTAATGATTAAAAAGTAATGAGATATATTCATCGGAGTAGTAGATTTTATCAGTGTAAAGTTGCTTTGGCAGTGCAAGTGGGCCCCACACTCAAAACAAATTGGGACAGATTTTTAAAGCCTCTTAAGGCCATTTTCTATCCCAATTTTGTGCATGAATAGGGGAGAGAGATATAGAGGGAGGTGGTGGAGGTGAAGAACAAGTAAGGAAGTGTTGATACCTTATTTTGATGATAACTAAAACCCTATGATAATGCAGGATTTAGAATTTGTTCCAAGATTTTAAAACTATGCTGAAATTATTTTAAATGTTTTGAAAATCGAGTCAAGATTTTTCAAAACTCAAATTCTATAACTTGTTGTCAAAACTGGATATTAAAACTTGAAGTTTATAAAAGAAGTTTTCAAGAATGGTTGGCTTAAAAGGGTGGCAACGATTAAACTGTGTTGGGTTTGTGTTTGGGAAAGATGAAAGGGTTTTGAAATGAAGGCCTCTATTCTTTTTCACAGAATATTGGATCATAAAGCTTTGATTAAGAATCAAGATAAGTTCTAGAGAGATTAAAAATCAAGACAGACCTACACTAATCAAATGAAGTTAGGCCCAGTTATCCTCACGACAAGGCTAATGTCTCAACTAGACAGTCTCAAGAATTAAAAATGCAAAGAATCAATTAAAATTGCATCAACACTACTCCTTTGCTAATGACTTGAAAACGCAATTAACCAAAAGCTTTTATCCCTTAAAATTATTAACTAATTTCCAAATGCACTATCTATGAAAATCAAAGTATATGATGTATGGCCAGGAATTTTAAAGGCATAAAGATAAGAGGAACCTTTTACTTCAAAATTCAAATTTTTTTATTTTTTATGCACTAAGGTTTCACCGCGGCTAACAACAAAGTTAGTTGCGGTGAACCACACCCGAGAGGGTGGTTCTGTGTGTGATTGAGCTTTATTTGTATAGTATTCTTGTTTGCATTTTTAGTCCAATCATGATCCTTCTTGAGCTTAATTTGGAAACTATAGTTGATTGTGATTAGTTTGATTTTGGGTGCATTTTCCATGAAAAATGAGATATTTGTACTTAATTATAATCATGAGCAAGTGATACTTCAAATGTATGCTATTTCATTTTATGAACTCTAGTTAGTGATAAGGGGAGACATCTCTGGAACATTTTGCCTAGGCCAAAGATCAAGCCACGAGCAAGAACTCTCGAGAGAGGTTCGCCTCGGCGAATATCGTACATCAGCACCATATTATGCTCTTAATGGAAGAATTACCTGACCCACCTTGTTGAATCCAACCCAAAGTAGTTGAAACATTCCATTTAGGGTAAAATGAAGAGAGACGATAGAAGTGGAGGCAGAGACATGCTCATCTACCATTTTCCTCTCTTCTCTCTGCACACACAACCCTAATCTTATCCTACTCCATCCCTAACCCATCCATGCACCTCCATTCATCCATCCAGAGTGCTGAACCACTTGCTATAAGTAGCTGAGCATCTCTTTTCCTCTTGGAGATGAAGATGGCTTGAGATCAAAGTGCCAAAAAGGGGAATAGTAGTTTTAATCTGTATTTATGTTATGGATTGTGTAGTTTCTAAGTTAGGACTTGCGATTTGTACTTAAATACTTGGTCTTGGTTGAGCCAAACTTGGATGAATTGTATATTAATTTTGAATTGTGTTTGACCTACTAGAGTGAAGTCTAATCATTTTTACTTATTCAATAAGATCTTTGTTGCTCTCTTCTATCTTCCCAGTTGTGCTTGATATTTGAGGCAATATTGCATTGAGTTGAATTTTTCACTTTGCAATTTGTTTATACACACTAAGTATTTTTAAAGGGTTTCATGTAATGGAGTTTATTACATGGAATTTATGACTCAGCGAGTTATTAAGGTTTTGCATTATGAAACTTAATGCAAAATTACTACTTTGCCACATATTTTGTGAAATATGATAGCCTACATCATTTTCAAGAGGAAAACCATCATTTAACACCTTTGCTTTTCAATCCTATTTTCATTGCATTCCAAAAACCAAAAATACCAAAAAGAAATTTTTTTTTGTAATTAGTTTTAATTGTATGCAAATTTTGATTCAAACACGGTTTTCAACTCCAAAGTAAACATAATCATAAGCTAGGTAACTAGTATGCATGAGGGTCCGTAGAGAGCAACCTTGGAGTTGCACCCTATAGTGTAATCCTTGGAAATCACAACTGTTTTTGATCCGTTTCTAAGGCTTTACAACGATAAAAATTCTATATATCATCTGTGGTTGGATCAAAAAATGGCACTGCTGTCGGGGAAGCTTCTGCCATTAGTTTAGGCTAGATTGTACCTTTTCTTTGCTTGTTTTGCATTTGTGTTTGTTTCAACTCTGCATTTGTTTGTAATGTAGGATTGACTTGTTCATAGCATAGCATTGCATTTTAGGGAAATCAACATATACACTAGTTATTAGCTACATTCTGCATTATTTCCGCACCTTCACCACGACAAACTTCTATTTTCGCCGAGGCATACTTTTGATTTTCAAGAGAAAACCTTCTTGGGTGTAGTGCGTCGTGACCAAAGTTAAGTTTCACAGCGGCGTAACTTGTGCCATGTTTAAATCTGAGGATGAGTCTATACACTCAAGTATCTTATCTATTGCCTATATTGCTGAAAATAAAGGACCATCTTCTTTTGCATCATTGTACTCTGAAAATTCTACCTGTGTTTGTGAGGGTATGGGAACATGTCTTCAATGCATTGTACAAAAATGCTTGTTTCCTGTATCGCAGACTCACAATGAGGAGCCGACTAAGTCAGACACTGATGTTAAGCATAGCACAATAAAAGAGGATACCCTGGGAATGAAGGAGCCTATTGATATTGGTCTAGCAACTGGAAAGTTGATTGACCGATAGGACATCTCAAATAATCAGGGAAGTGATCTCTACTCTCTTGAGCTTCATAATTGATCCATTTAGTTGTGCAACCTCCTACTTTAGAACTGAAACACCTACCTTCTAATTTAAAATATGCTTATCTTGGATTAGATAATACTCTTCCTATTATAATTGCTAAATCTTTATCTCAAAAGGAGGAAGTGAGATTATTAGATATTTTAAGAGAGCATAAAAGAGCATTGGGATGGACTCTGGCAGACATTCCAGGGATTAGCCCGGTGAAATGCACTCATAGAATTCTTTTGAAGGAAGAGTCAAAACCCATTAGGCAACCTTAGAGGAGATTGAACCTCCTAATTTTGGATGTGCTAAAAAAGGAGATCACCAAACTATTGAGTGCAGGGATTATTTATCCAATTTCGGATAGCAAATGGGTTAGTCCTATCCATGTGGTACCTAAAAAGAGTGGGATTACGGTGGTGAGGAATGAAAAAAATGAACTTATACCCACAAGGGTTCAAAACTCTTGGCGTGTGTGTATCGATTATAGGAAATTAAATGATGCCACACGAAAGGATCATTTTCCTTTGCCCTTTATTGACCAAATGCTTGAGAGCCTAGCAAGGAAATCAAATTATTATTACTTTTTAGATGGTTTCTCCGGGTACTTCCAAGTATCAATTGCTCTGAGGACCAAGATAAAACCACATTCACATGCCCTTTCGGTACATTTGCATATGAAGGATGCCCTTTGGATGTGTAATGCCCCAAGGACCTTCCAACGCTGCATGAGGGCAATTTTCTTGAGTTTCTAGAAGAATGTATGGAAGTTTTCATGGAAAATTTCACTATTTATGGAGGATCTTTTGATGATTGTTTCAGTAGCCTTAAATGCCATTTTATTGAGAAATGCTATTTATGGAGTAACCTTAAAAAGGTTTTGAAAAAATTATTGAGAAAAAGTTGATTTTAAACTTTGAAAAATGCCATTTTATGGTAAATGAGGGAATCGTTCTAGGGCATTTGATTTCACAAAAGGGTATTGAAGCAGATAAAGTAAAACTTGAAGTAATTTCTTTATTACCTTACCCTAGTTGCATGAAAGATATCCGTTCTTTTCTTGGTCATGCTGGGTTTTATAGACGGATCATCAAGGACTTCAGCAAAATTGCATTGCCTCTTTCTAAGCTACTGTAAAAAGATATAAAATTTGAATTTAATAACCATTGCAAAGTGGCATTTGATGAACTAAAAAAGCAACTTGTTTCTGCACCTATTTTGATTGCCCCAAATTGGGAATTACCCTTTGAACTTTCTTGTGATGCTTCCAATTATGCTGTAGGGTTAATGCTTGGGCAAAAAGTAGATAAGTTTCTAGACCTATAGCTTATGCATCTAAGCCATTGGACCCAGCCCAAATGGATTACACCACAATTGAAAAAGAGCTGTTTGCCATTGTATTTGCATTAGAAAAATTTAAGCCATATCTGTTGAGCTCTCATGTTATTGTTTTTCACTGATCATGCAGCTATTAAGTACTTACTTAAAAAAGCCTCAATCAAACCCATGATTAATTAGATGGGCTTCATTTCTGTAAGAATTTGATGTGGAAATCAAGGATAGACCGTGGTCTATGAATCAAGTAGCGGATCATCTGAGCTGGCTACCAAATGACACGAGGGAAGTAGATTCTTCTAACTTAATTTGTAATTCATTTCCTGATTCAATCTTATGCACTTTGACTGCCAGAGAACCATGGTACGCTCATATTGTCAATTATCTAGTCATAAGATTCACTCCACCTTTTATGACTTCACAGCAGACACAAAAGCTTAAAAAGTGTGGCTTGGCATTACATATGGGATGCACCTTGTAAAATACCTTAACTTTACCTTTAACTTCATTATAACATGATTTAAAACCAAAAGGAATTCTCACTTTGATCAAAAGGTCCAAAAGTTTCAATTTGGAAACTTTCAACTTTTTTGAAAGTTACTATTCATTGGTTTTAAGACCAATTTTAAAAATTCATAACTAATTATAGAAAAATCAAAATAGAGTACTTCCAAATTCTATTTGAATCCTGTAAATTCTTTTATAAGGGAAAAATATCATTGAGTCATTATCTTGCCCAAATAATACAGTTTAATTCGTGAAAAAGTACTGTTCATTTGGTCATTTTTCTATTTTCCCAAGTTTTTCAGTGATTTTCTTCTAACTTTGGAACTTCATAACTTTCTATACAAAACTCCAAATTTAGTTTTCTTTAGTTTTTTTTAAAGCTTGCAATGCGAAATATGTTTCTCTAAAATTTCATCTCATTTGGAGTTCATTTGCTCTGTTTGCCGACAAGTCAAAGTTAGGGGTTTGATTAACTTAACTTCAAATTTAACCAAATTTTCCAATTCCAAACTTTTCCATTTGAAACCCTAGTTTCTAATCCTTTCTTAACCATGTTTAATCATACAATTAGGGTTCCTTAACTGATACATACCAATCATACATGCATGGTTTACATCACATATTCCACGTTATACATAATTTCCCAACATAACATTACATTACAGCATAATTTCATTAAAAAAAATCATCTCAAATTCCTTACCTCAAGCTTCATAAACTTTCTCCTTACCCTTTGATGCACTTGTAGCTAGAAATTGTTAGTTGGGGAGGGTGAGATTCGAGGAATCCTAGTAGCAAACATTACAAACAATGCATGTAGGATGAATGCTAGTGCAGGATATGCTTGCCTTACATAGGCTCATGTTCACATAATGAAATGTTGCATGCTCAATGTTCGTGTAATGTACTTATGACCATAGTAAAAACAAAAGAGAGCTTCATTCATTCATACATTCTTCACATAATCTTGCAAAGCAATACAGCAAATCGATGAACAACATAAACATCACATACATACATACAAGTAAGTAAGTTCACTACATTTTAGACTTTGCCTCCTCCTTTTGTACCTTGATCTTCTAAGCATAACTTTTTCTTTGTCACTTATGGCCCTAAATAAGCAATGACATTATTAGAGTCATGAAAAGTAATGTCCAATGGGCCACATCAGCCCTAAAGGCTTACTTTCACCCTTGGAGTTCTTACAAACTACATTGGATCACTTTCTTTCTCAAATTAGCATGGTAACCAAAAGCTGTCAGCATGTTGACTAAACTTTGAAAAACCACAATTAATTCTATAGAAATCCAATTGGGGTGGTTTAACTTCCCATGTGAATTTCTTTAAGTCCTCTTTACATGAAAAATATTATCTATTGGCATTTATATGTACCCATAATTCCAGAATTTTCAGTTTATCCAGCTGTGCTAGGATTTGTTCCAGATTTAGTGCCTAAACTTCAAAAATTCATATCTCCCAGTACACAAATCCAATTAACCCATATGACCTATCCAATTGAAGCTTAATAAGTCTAATTTAATTTTGGAAAGTTTCATGTTCATTGGATAACATTTACCCACACAAAACCACGTTACAAAATATACTGCCTCCAGAAAATGAATTTCATAGCACTTACTCTTTAAATTCCAAAAATTCCATATTCATATACAAGCATCTAAAAATCATGAACACTTGTATGCCTACACAATTTTGCCTTATAAAACCATTGGAAGCATCAAAATCATCAAAACGAATCATCTTTTCCCACTTCCAGGTCAGGCCGAGACATATCACACACATTCATCAACATGTGTTTTTCAACTTCGATCATCATATTCTTGCTTTCAAGCTTACATTCATGCATGATAAAACTTGATTCTAACTCTTCTACATCAAGAGGAAAATTGGGCAGCATAACCCCTATATGTTCATGATTTCCCAAATTTGCAAAATCACAAAAACAACTCAATCAACATCAATATGCTCCTTACAACTCAAGGAGGCTTTTGCAACTAACAAATGGCTCTAAATCCCTCTCTTTCTCAC
>JANTPZ010001021.1:23307-40757 GCA_025593235.1 Vachellia pachyceras | reverse complement strand
TTTGTCAATCACAAAACAACTCAATACACAATAATCCAAGTTTGGCTCAACCAAGACCAAGTATTTACACACAAATTACAAAGTCCAACTCGGAATCCAAGTAATCTATAATGTAAATACAGATTGAAAGTAAATACTCCCCTTTCGGCACTTCGAACTCTGACTCACTTCATCTTCAAGAGGAATGGGATGCTCAGCTACTCTTAAATGATGGAAACAAACTCTGAATGGATGAGTGAAGCATGATGAATGGATGGATGCTAAGGAAAATGGGTGAAGGTAGGGTTTGGAGAGTGTAGAGATGAGAGAGAAATGTGTGGGTGTGTGTTTCTGCCTCCCTTCCTTAGCCTCTAGCTCTCCCTTTTCACAAATACCCTAAATGGTGTATTAAAACTGTTCTGGGTCATATTTCTAAGGCTGGGTTGGGTTAATTTCCATTTGAAGTAAAAATTTGGTGCTGATACGCGATATTCGCCATGACAAACCTCTCTCGAGAGTTCATTGCCTGCTTGATTGAACTTTGGTCATGGCGAACTGTTATTGCGCTGCGGCGAAATTATCCAGAGCTGCTTCCCTTGCCTTTTGCACAGAATTCCTGAAATGAAATAGCAAAACTTTGGCAGTATCATTTGCTCATGATGGAATTTAGGCACAATAACATCATTATTCATGGCATATGAACCCAAAATTGCATTAATCCAAATCAACAACTCCTAATATCAATTTAGGCACAAAAGGATCATGTGGGCTAAAATTGACTCTAAGATTCTGGAAATCTAAGTAGAAAACTAATACAAATATAGCTCAATCACTTATGGATCAATGTGCATGAATATGTGGATGAACATATTCCTAATAGAGATCCTAAACCATAATTTGAGGAGGATTTTGAGGAAGACCTAGAAGAAGAGGACTTAGAAAGAGGTTCCTGAGGAATAACCTCAAGAAGATCCATAGGATGATCGTGAAGAGGATCTTGAGGAAGATCCTCAAGGGGAACATGAAGAAAACCCCGAGAAGGATCCAAAAGAGGATCCTAATCAGAACCTTGAGGGAGGTCAAGAGGAACCTTGTGACATACCTTAACTTTACCCTTAGCTTTATTATAGATTGATTTGGGAATCAATGGGAAGCCTCAATTTGATCAAAAAGTCCAAATGGTTTAATTTGAAAACTTTCAACTTTTTGAAAGTTACTATTCACTGGTTTTTGGACCAACTTTGAAAAATTCATAACTAATTCGAGAAAAATTGAAATTGATTGCTTCCAATTTTTGTTTGAAGCTTGTAAGTTCCTTTATAAGGTAAAAATACTCATTGAGTCATTATCTTACTCAAATGATACAGTTTAATTCGTGAAAAAGCACTGTTCATTTGGTTATTTTTCTATTTTCCCAGGTTTTTCAGTTATTTTCTTCCAACTTTGGAACTTCATAACATTCTGTAAAAAACTCCAAATTCAATGTTCTTTGGCTTGTTTAAAAGCCTGCAATATGAACAATTTTTCTGTAAAAGTTCATATCATTTGAAGTTCATTTGCTATGTTTCCCAATAGGTCAAATTTAGGGGTTTGGTTAACTTAACTACAACATTTAACCAAATTTTCCAATTCCAAACTTTTCCATTTGAAACCCTAGCTTTCAATTCTTTCTTAACCATGTTTAATCATGCAATTAGGGTTCCTTAACTAATACATACCAATCATACATGCATGGTTTACATCACATATTCCATGTCATACATAATTTCCCAACATAACATTACATTACAACATAGTTTCATTAACAAAATAATCTCAAATTCCTTGCCTCAAGCTTCATAAACTTTCTCCTTAGCCTTTGATGCACTTGTAACTAGAAATTGTTAGTGGGGAGGGTGAGATTCGAGGAATCCCAGTAGCAAACATTACAAACAATGCATGTAGGATGAATGCTATGTATGATATGCTTGCCTTACATAGGCTCATGTTCACATAATGAAATGCTGCATGCTCAATGTTTCGTGTAATGTACTTTTGACCATAGTAAAAACAAAACAGAACTTCATTCATTCATACATGCTTCACATAATCTAGCAAAGCAATACAGCAAATCGATGCACAACATAAATATCACATACATATAAGTAAGTTGACTACCTTTTAGACTTTGCCTCCTCCTTTTGTACCTTGATCTTCTAACCATAACTTTTTCTTTGTCACTTTATGGCCCTAGATAAGCAATGACATTATTAGAGTCATGAAATGTGAATGTCCAATGGGCCACATTAGCCCTAAAGGCTTACTTTCACCCTTAGAGTTCTTACAAACTACATTGGGTCACTTTCTTTCTCAAATTCGCATGGTAATCAGAAGCTGTCAACATGTTAACTAAACTTTCAAAAACCATAATTAATTCTATAGAAATCCAATTGGGGTGGTTTAACTTCCCATGTGAATTTCTTTAAGTCCTCTTTACATGAAAAATATTATCTATTGGCATTTATGTACCCAGAATTCCAGAATTTTCAGTTTATCCAGCTGTGCTAGGATTTGTTCCAGATTTTGCCTAAACTTCAAAAATTCATATCTCCCAGCACACAAACCCAATTAACCCATATGACCTATCAAATTGAAGTTTGATAAGTCTATTTTAATTCTGGAAAGTTTCATGGTCATTGGATAACATTTAACCACATAAAACTACATTACAAATATACTGCCTCAAGAAAACGAATTTCACAGCACTTACTCTTTAACTTCCAAAAATTCCAGATTCATATACAAGCATCTAAAAATCATGAACACTTGTATACCTATACAATTTTGCCTTATAAAACCATTAGAAGCATCAAAACCATCAAAACAAATCATCTTTCCCCGCTTCTAGGTCAGGCCGAGACATATCACACACATTCATCAACATGTGTTTTCAACTTCTATCATCATATTCTTGCTTTCAAGCTTACATTCATGCATGATAAAACTTAATTCTAACTCTTCTACATCAAGAGGAAAATTGGGCAGCATAACCCCTATATGTTCATGATTTCCCAAATTTGCAAAATCACAAAAACAACTCAATCAACAACAATATCAACATCAATATGCTCCTTACAACTCAAGGAGGCCTTTGCAACTAACAAATGGCTCTAAATCCCTCTCTTCCTCACTTTGCTCTCAAGAACCCTAGATTATGGAACTTGAGAAAGAGGAATCAAATCAGATTTTGGAACCATGGAAAGTGAAGAGAAGATCACAAGGAAGAGATTGGTATATAGTATAAGGTAGCATCTTCCTTACCTTTGATTTTCTCTTGAACTTTTCCTCTTCTTCTTCCTCCATACTTGGCGTCTTTGCTCTCCCTTTTTCTGCCCATGGAGGTCGGTCTAAATGGGTTGGAATGAAGGGAATATGTGTGGTTTAATAATTCGCAATTAATGGAATCAAGGGCTAAGATTACTTTTTCTACCCATTCAATTACTAATTCTGGTCATGGCGTCTTTGCTCTCCCTTTTTCTGCCCATTCAATTATTTTTACCGATTGCACTTTTTACCGGTAAAACTTAACTTTATTCTGGTAAATCTTTTTCTACTTTTCTATAGATATTTTCTTTCTCATTTAATCTCCATAATTTCATCTTAAATATAACAAAATTATTATCCCAAAATACCCTTTACTTTTTTTCAAATTTTACAGGATTAATTTATCCTGTCTAAAATCCCTGAAAACGTACAATCGGAGAGCGAAATTCTTTTTCAACATTTTTCACTTATTCTCTAGCCCTTTTCCTTTTTCCAAAATTCCCTCTAGATTGTCCAAAATTAATTTTTGAAATAATTATATTTCAGGGATTTTCGGCTATTTTTCCCAATTTTCATGAAAATCGCCTTAATTGTACACTGGATAATAATTTTATTAAATAATATAAAATTCACTGGATTTTTCATATTTTTCTCTAAATTTTTGGAGAGCTCCTGATGGCTTAAATAATTATTTTTCCCTTTTTCGCCCTTCAAAATTATATAAATAAAAATCTATTCTGAATTTGGAAAATCCGTGTTTCGTGGTTGTGATCAGTGAGTCGAGCTGTGTCCATTAGGCATCTATAAATTTTTTGTCAACAGTTGACTTTTGACTTTGACTTTTGACTTTGAATTGTCAAATGACCAAAATACCCTTCCATATTCTCATAATTACCATTTTGCCCTTACTTTTTATACTTAAAGACCTTTATGTCATTAATCTTTTTATCAAATGACATATAGGTCCCTTTCCCAGGGGTCACCCATTCTGGAATTGCTCTCGGGGCGCACGCTTAACTTTAAAGTTCCTACTAACTTCCATCCACTAGGCCAAATCTGATTCCATGATTTTCAGCCCAACAGCATCAACTTTTTCCATACTTTCTATTCGTTGGCTCTAACTTGACTTTTGACTACTGGTTTGGCTCTTTTTATCCCATGACCATATTACCCTTGGTCTTTATACTTAATGACATTTAGGTCCCTGGCTTACATTCTTAGTAATTTCAAAGCCTTACGACTAATTTGATCAGGGTCTCTTTGGTCCATTGACATCTTCTCTTTCAGTGCTTTTATTTCTGGGTCTTATCTTACCTCATAACTATCAGTTTGGTCTCTATTTCAATTTATAGTAAAGGGTGGATATTGCAAACCCCAAGAGGTCCACTCTGACCCTGGTCCTAAGTTCGCATTCTCATTTACCTCAAAACCTCAAAGTAGTGATGAGGAGGTTGACCAACCTTTTTCCCTACCATGGTACGACAAAAGCTGAATATGATGCAATAGAACGGCCATACTTAAGAATATAAAAATCATCTATGGCATCATTGTAAACTATGTCAACATCATAACTGATAATGAAACTCCATAATTCTATGTGAATGTCATGATGAAGTATCATGCAACAGTTAAAAATACAGGCACATTCACTTTAACAACCATGTGGGTTGATACAGTAAAGAGAAAACAAGATTTATGCTGAACAAAAACCAATACTTTAGAAGACTAAGGAAGTCAACTATTGTATTGCAAATATCTAAAGATGTATTATACTTTAGAATTATGTGTTTCCCTCTGTGCTTTATCTATGTGTTCAAAATATGATATAGTGCATTGTTAAGACTTAATGTATTGTGAAATGTGATATGTTTAGTTTATGTGAATTATTGTGAAATCGTTGTTGTTATTCACATGATGTTACCTTGTTACACTTTTGATAAGTGGGAGCTTTTAGAAAACGAGACTTCTAGAAGTTAACGGTTCGAGAAGTATTTATATAACATTTTTGAAAGAAAATAATGTAGTTACTAGTGTTTGTGTGATGGGAGGTACAAACATATTCTCTTGATCACAAATCTAGTGATGAAATTATCTTCTTATCAAGAATAATATAAGACATTGTATACTGTGTTGTACTACATAATCTATAAAAACTCATCTCTATGAGAAAACGTTTGTTGATAAAATACCTTGTTACCTCAGACTTGTAAATGGCAACAAAAAGCATAATTGCTGAGTTGAATAAAGGGGATAAACTGAATGGTAACTGCTGGGATATCTGGCAACATAAGGTGAAATATGTATTGAAGGAACAGGAGGCCATTGACCACGATTTTGGTGGAACTTGAAGCTAGGACTACAACCCAGCATAGGAAGAACCTGGAGTTATACCAGGCTTAGAAAAAGAAGAACAATATTGCAAGAGTTACCCTGCTGAGCACAATGAAAAATGACTTAATGTGTCAATATGAAAAACATCCAACTGCACATGCCATATGATTAGCTCTCAGAGATAAGTTTGGTGGAATGTCACCACCAAACTTAGGAGACTGACGATCAAGTTTGACACGTATAAGCTTCAGGGTAATATACCTATGAAGCAGCATCTCCAAGACATGTTAAACATGATTAGAGAGCTCCAGGAAGCTGGACATACACTGATTGATGAGCAGCAAGTATAGGTTGTAATCAGATCACTTCCCCATAGTTGGAAACGTATGAAAGTAAACTTAACCCATAATGATAACACATCACTTTTGATGATGTTGTGAAGCACCTTGAGCTTAATGATGAACGCCTAAAGGCATATAAGATTTTTGGGTATGCCTATCATACCAAGAATACAAGTCCTTCCAATGACAAGCCCAGTTTCAAGAAGGGCAAGAAATTTCGTGGGAAGAGTAGGAAGGACACCCCATGATTTAAAAAGGACAGAAAGCAATTCAAGAAGAAGGGATTTATGCTTGCCAGAAGATAGGTCACTTCACGAGGGACTGCCCTAGATGAAATGACCTTGGAAAGGTACTGGTGAATTATGTGAATTCACATGTTTCTTATGTATCGAGCACCTCTTTTTTAACTGAACCTATATCTTCTTCTTGGATTCTAGACTCAGGTTCAATAGACTATGTAACGAAAGATCAAGGATCATTCATGGATTACTATCGATTGCCACATCAATGTAAATGGCTTTATTTGGCAATAACGCACAGATCGAGGTCAAAGGCATAAGCACCTGTAGACTAGCTTTGCTT
Organism: Vachellia pachyceras; assembly: GCA_025593235.1. NCBI lineage: Eukaryota > Viridiplantae > Streptophyta > Magnoliopsida > Fabales > Fabaceae > Vachellia > Vachellia pachyceras. Next base: position 34,221 of record JANTPZ010001021.1, on the reverse strand, counting down.
GGTTGAAAGACCTTAATCTTACATGATGTGCTTCATACACTGGACATCAGACGGAATTTAGATTATTTTCTATGTCTTTTTGATTATGGGTTTGATTTGAACTTTTATGGCAAAGTTGCTAACATATTTAGCAACGGGACCTTTCTTGATTTAGCTTTCCTTTCAGGAAATTTTTTTGTTATGGATGTTATTGGTGATTTCAACTTGCATGACTATTTCTCTAGTTCCTCTAATATAACTGTTGACATGAATATCTGGCATGCTAGACTAGGGCACATAAGTCATAATTGAATTATTAAGCTAGAAAAGGAAGCTTTACTAGGTGAAGTTCCAAAGATAGAAATGGCCTTATGTGAAAATTGCCTAGTTGGCAAGGCAACTAGAAAAATTTTCGATATAGGAACTATAGTTGAAAATCCATTGGATTTGGTCCATTCTGATATATGCGGTCCGATGAGTATGAGGGCAAGACACGGAGCTTGGTACTTTATTACCTTTACTGATGACTTTTCACGATATGGTCAAGTTTATTTGATTTCACATAAGTCTGAAGCACTAGTGTTTTAGACAATACATGAATGAGGTAGAAAATTAAATGGAATATAAAATTAAAGTATTACATATTGACCAAGGTCATGAATACTTATCTGATCAGTTCAAAGAGCTATATGAAGAAAAAGGGATAATTAGGAAACTAACTATCCTTGGCACTCCGTAACAAAATGGAGTGTCTAAAAGAAGAAATAAAACTCTTCTAAACATGGATAGGTCGATGATGTCTCAAGCAAACCTACCAATTTCATATTGGGGTGATGCTTTATTAACAACAACCTTCATACTTAACCGTGTATCCTCAAAAGCAGTTATTTTAACACTATGAGTTATGGACGAAACACAAGCCAGATCTAAGTATCTCAAAACCCTAGGGGTTTGCTGCATATGTTCATGACGATTCCCATAAGTATGGGAAGTTGGGTCCTAAAGGAAAGAAATGTATCTTTATAAGATACTCAAAGGAATCCAAATAATACATTTTCATTGGTGAAAATGAAGATGGAACACTAACTAAAATTGAAATAAGGGATGCCGTATTTTTGGAAAGTGAATTTCCTGGTAAAGGAGAGATAGATTGAACATTATCTTTTTATGAGACATAAGAACAAGGTAGTACAGATCCATCTAATGATCCCCAATCATCTCAATATATTGATCTAAGTGGGAGATCAGAAGGCTCAGAAAGGCCTTTATGAAAGTTGATACAAGAGAAACGAAAGAGACAAGATTTTTGTACAAGAATAAGTAACAGGGGAAATGTATCCAAGAAGCGCTTACTAATAGGGGGAAGCACTCTGGATGGAGATGATGAGCCATGTTCTGTACAAGAAGCCTTGACGTGCCCTGCCAAAGTGAATGGAAGAAAGCAATGGAAGAAGAGATTGATTTAAGGAAAAAGAATCAAGTCTGGGAACTTGTTAATCTACCAAAAGGTCGAAAGGCCATTGGGAACAAATGGGTTCTCAAAATAAAAAGGAAAGTGGATGGATCAATTGACAAGTATAAGGCACGTTTAGTAGGGAAGGGGTATACACAACAAGAAGGTATCGATTACGAGGACACCTTCTTGCTTGTTGTATGCTTTAATTCCATAAGACTAATTATAGCAATAGTAAACAGTTTAGATTTGGAGTTACATCAAATGGATGTGAAAACTACATTTCTAAACGGAGACTTGGATGAAGAAATCTATATGGAACAACCATTAGGTTTTATATAGAAAGCTTCAGAGAGCAAAGTTTGTAAGCTTAAAAGATCCATTTATAGACTAAGGCAATCATCTAGGTAGTGGTACTTGAGGTTTCACAAGGCAATAACCTCATACAGTTTTGAAATAATTGAAGAAGACCATTGCGTCTACATTAAGCGGATTGATGATAACTTTGTGATGTTGTCATTATATGTAAACGATATACTATTGGTCGAAAATAGCCTAAATTCGATCTTAGCTGTTAAATAATGACTGTCATCAAATTTTTAGATGAAAGACATGGGAGAAGTAGAATACATACTTGGAGTTGAAATCTAAAGGGATCGCTCAAAGAGAATTCTATCTCGTTCACAAGAGAATTACATCAAGAAAATTCTTGAGCGATTCAACATGAGTGATTACAATCCCTTAGACACTCTGATAGCTACTGGAGTTAGCCTGAATCTTGAAATGTGTACCAAAATTGAATCAGCTAAGAAAAGAATGGAAAGAGTTTCTTATGCTAGTGCCATTTTAAGTCTAATGTATGTAATGATTTGTACAAGGCTAGATATTTGCTTCGCAGTTGGACTGGCAAGCAGGTTCCAATCAAATCCCGGCGAACAGCATTGGAAAGTTGTGAAAATGATTTTGTGATACTTAAAGGGAACAATGAATTATGTACTAACTTATCAAGGAAGCGATTTGCAGCTTATTGGATACTTTGATGCTAATGTAAGTAGAGATGAAGTTGAACGAAGGTCAACTTTAGGTTATACCTTATTGCAGAATAATTGCACCATAAGTTGGAGTAGTAAGAAGCAGACATGTATAGCCCTACATTCTATGGAAGCTGAGTTTGTGGCTTGCACTGCAGCAGTGCAAGAGGCTATATGGCTAAAAAGATTTATTGAACACCTTGGATTTGGAAATGAGAGTATAAATCATGTGTTAATATATTGTGACAATACTGCAGCCATAGCATACACAAAAGACCCAAATATCATAGCAGATAAAGCCTATTGATATTAAGCATAATTTTGTGAGAGATTATAAGCACAGAAAGTGATTGATGCACAACACATTTTGACCATAAGTATGGTCGCAGATCCCCTGACTAAACTAACAACCAAAGAAATTTTGAGAAGCATGTAAGGGCTATTGGTATGTGCAAAATGTAAAATTACAAACAATATGTATTCAATTTATGATTAAAGTATTCAATTTCTTATCATTGATTCATGTGTCTGTGTACAAGTATATAATGTCTAGTATGTCGTATAGGTAGGTGAGGTAGGCTCTCTCACACGAGCTACTACCTTTGATAGTCATAAGGGGTATGCAAAGATGAGACACTTGTATTCACTAGTAAGGCAGCAGGAATACTGATATTGTAGAGAAGAAATACAAGTTATGTCACCTCATCAATAGTGTAACATGTCGAGATGAAATCCAATGTATATACATAGAAAACATGGATCGAATCATAGGGACCCGCTTGATGCCTGTTACAAGACAACAAATTCTTCAATACTGACGTCACATAAGATATGAGAGGAGGAAGAATTTAGGTTTAGATGTTGGGAACATCTAGACTAAAAGTCTGTACAGTGTTCATAGAATGTTTCAAAAATGACGTATATTCTTATAGTATAAGAGAAACACTGTAGCATGTGATTCATACCACATGTGTTAAAGAACCGCAAAAGGGAATGAATTGAATGAATCCCTGCTTCATTGCTGTGTGAATCCCAAGAAATAAATATTTCTAATTAGGTCATTTGACTTTAACATTATCATGGAGGTATATTTCAATGACTGCTACCTTAACATACATCATATTATTATGATGAATGCAATGCAAGATACTATGTTAGGAAAGCGGTTAATGTATATCAAAATGATATATGGATGAAAGGAAGATTACCTGAAAAATACACAACTATGATGGTGTTTGTGACACGTCCCTTATGATATCAATTTTGTGATTTTATAAGTGTGGACACTACACATATAAGAAAGACCATCTAAGTCTTATGTTGACTTGAGAGGGATAAGATTCGTCAAGTGAAAGTATATTTTTAGTTAAATCTAGGACATATGAGGCATAATAACCAAATTCAAGCTACACGAAGAAAGATTGTCTTGTGATGGTCCTGTGAAAGGGATTTTTGGTACAAACATCTAAAAGGTGTCAAGCTCATGTAGTCACAGTAAAGCACCTAGTATGAAAGAAAGAAGAGAGAAGGACGAGGCCCATGATTTCTAACCCACCAAATGTAAGCGGAAGATGTTAGGTTATGGGCCACCCTTGATAGATTAGGCCCAAAATCCATTTTGGGCAAAAGCATCAATGACCAAATCTGTGGGAAAAAGCTGTAATTTTTCCTAAAGGTTTGAATTTGAAAATAAACTGAAAATGCATGAAAAAGCTGTTGTCTTATTAATAAAGGTATAACGTCCATTATCTAACAATAGATGCAAGACGCAGAAAACTATCCTCCTCTCCTCTCTTCTCTTCCTCTGGTGCATTTGTTGTGTCTCAAATTTGGATCCACCCTTGTGATCCAAATTCCGCTTGGGTATCTGCAGTTGGAATAGAATTCTAAATGTACACTCGAATCCTTCATGGGCCAACAACTCAATTGAGAAATAAGGCTCATTTTCACAATATAATGAACAAGAATGATTGAATTATTTTTTGATTATGTAATTATCATTGTTACTATGAAAATGGTCTTTTTTTATCTACATAGCTTGTCAATGTAAATGACCCTTTTTTGGTTTAATTTATGAATGTATACAATGTAAATTTGTATTTTCAAATGACCATTTGGTTCAGACTTGTTAGTTATGTGATCTAACTTTAGCTGGCTGAAAGGTAGGGAAAATGTGGAGAAAATTAGCTTATACAACATCTCTTTGTAGGTAGATGCATGTATAATTTCATTCATATGCACATTTCCCTTCATAAAACCACTTTAAAACATTCTTATTCATGCATCTTCAATTTGGTCAACAACTAAAGGACAAGGGTTTCATGCCATAATTGTAAAACAACCTCAAAGCAACTCAGACCAGGCATCAATATATTACAAATCAACTCAGACCAGGCATCAATATGTCATGTATTATTTGCAATTCTTATTATTTCTCATGCAATCCATGAAAATAGTAGGAGCACTAGTAAGGACAAATGGGATCACCAAAAACTCATAATGGTCATATCTGGTTCTGAAAGTTGTCTTTGGTACATTCTCAGCTTTAACTTTGAGCTGATGGTATCCTGACCTCAAATCTATCTTAGAGAATATGCCCACTCTAGATGATTGATCGAGCAAATCATCGATTCCCGAGCAAGGGATACTTATTCTTTATTGGAGCTCCTTAAGAGATATTCATTCTTCATTGAACAATAAAATTTAAGCATGTACAACAGGAGACTATAATATGCCCTAGGGGTAAACACTAACATATCATACGGTAAGTGTCTATGGTCAAACCCAAATGTCCGACACAGTCATATGATATGAACAAATGGCTTGCGCTTGAATCAAACATTGCAAGTACAAGATAATTAGAGCTATGATGATTCTGGCTATTTTTAATGACCCTACAAACTTCTACTGCAACATTAAAGGTCATCATCCTAATCAGAGATACTCTCTCCCTCAAATAAGGCTTCAACCCTTTAATCATCTTCTTGATACTCCACTGCTCATTGTTAACTTAAGGCAAGTATTAGAAAACTACAAGGTTATCCTAGCTATCATTATTTTTAATCCTTACCATGTGTTTGCCATCTCTACAAATAAATACTTGAAAACTAAAAAGATGTTATGAATATTATTATGTGGATTTATATGTCCCCATTATTTCCAATTATATTTTGTATCCCTTTATTATCTTATATAATCTTTAATAGTGATGTATATTGATGTAAATTTATGCTTATAAATAGAAGGCATAACCACGATGAATAGAGACCTTTTCACATCGCCCTTCTCTATCTCATGAGCTCTCTTCTCTCCTTCCCTATGTGCATTGTTGAACATCATCCCCCTCCTCTTTCCTTTTCTTCCTTCCTTCAATCTATAACATGTTATTAGCATGATGATGTAGCCTTTTTCTAAGGCATATTTTTCTCCAATATTCATATTTTTTCCTTTTCTCTCAATTGCAAAATCCTTCAGATCTGTTAATATATGTGTGTTTTCATAAATATGTACATGGATCTATAGATATGTATGTGTTTAACCGTTTTTATCATATTTGGTTTCCCATAAATCTGGAAACTCGCCGAAATTCATGATCCTTTTGCCAGAAAAAAATAAAGAACCCAGTTTTGTACAGTTTTTCCCGTTGAAAAAACAAACCAATTCGCATTCTTGGTTGTCCTCTGGTTCTTGCTTTCTTTTCCATAATAGTATGCAAATCTATGTATATAAATCTTGCGTTACTGAGTATAAATCTTGAATCTTCTATACATATACGTGTGTGTGTGTGTTGCAAATATGAATGCTAAACCATATCAGTAAGCTAGAATGTTTTTTCCCATGTTCTTGAATCTTGTTGATAATGAATTTCAATTTCTGCGTTCTTGAACCTATGTGTGGAATAAGTATGCTTGGATCTGTGTGTGTGTGTGATTATATAATTGAATCTTGTTTATTTTTGTCAATTTGAGAGCTTGCCCTAGAATTTATGACATCTCGCTGGAGAAGGAAAGGTTTTGAAATTTTGGAAATTTTTAGATTTCAAATCTTGTGTTCATACGTTCTTAGTTTTGAAAACTACATATATATATATATATGAATTTGCCTATATGTATCTAGATCTGTATATATGTATGTGTGTGTTTTCCCCTGAAAAGTGTTCCCATGGTGTTAGATAACCCCCCTCTGTCGTTGCTGGGAGATATCGAATGTCTTTGAGAAGAAGATGATTTTAAAACGCATGTCCCAACTAGCCAAAAAGGTGAATTTTCATTCATTTATATCAAATATTAATGGTAATAGATGCTATTGCGTCTCTTTCTTGTGTTGAATAAAAAATCGATTTGAAATGGATAGAAAGAAAATGCCTGCAGTGGAACATAAAGTTTTATTACAAGTTTTATTACGCCGATGTGTAAGGAGAAAAAACAGGTGGAAGATGAAGAAATCGGGTCCCGCGTAGGTAGGGAAACCTGACCCGTCTTGTATCACGCCTAAACGGTATTGTTTTTGGCATAGTGCAAAGGCTCTCCCAATCCCCCAATACAGCATCATTTTGGCACCATGGGCCAACGTTTTTGGGCCGCATAAATTATTAAAGAAAGGGTGAATTTTGGTGGAGCTATTGCTAGGCTAGGTTTTTTGGTTGAAAAATAATTTGAACTATGCGTGCCTATTTTAAAAGGGGAATTGGGCACGATTTTTGGGTCGTAATGTTGGGCTTCTACAAAAATATATGTTTAGAATATATCTGGGCCACTAGTTTGGACACAATATGTTGGGCCCTTTTCTAAAACCTTATCTTGGCCTTACAATAAAATAATAATAATTTCTATTGGTCTATATAGTTAATGGGCTAGGATATAAAAAACACATTTTTGTTTCTAGAAATTGATGTGATCAATTTTGAAATTAATTTTGGACCTCAGCCATATTATTTTAATATATATGTATATAGATAAAAATGTAATTTAGTCATTGCCATTTATTTTATGTACTTTTAGAAGTGTAATTCCTTTTGCATCATTTATCAATTATTTAAAATAAAGGAAATTTAATACCTGGCTGCTTTATGATTGGAAAGGTTTGCAAGTATTTTATTTGAGTGAAATATGCTAAGATTAATTTCTTTCTTTAACAGTATTTGTGTGCATGAAAGAGTTGGAGGTTTTAATACTCCTAATGAAAACGTACATGTATGGTTATTTTAGTGTACTATATGATATTTGTGATTTTCCAATTAATTATCGAATTAATTCTAAAATATTCTATTGAGCTCAATTAAGTTGTTTCTTATTTGGGTCATTTGAAAAATATTCTAGATAGTATTTTGGGCTTAAATAAAGTTCATTTAGCTCTATTTTTATTCGGTAATGTTATTAATTACCATGATCTAAATGTTCGATTAAATTATTTTAAGCTTATATGTTGAGTTTTTTTTTATAATTATATGTTGAGTTTAATTGTGCTTTTCACATGCATGGTTAAGTCCATCAAATTGTAAAATATTATTTAATTGTTTACATGAAACACAATTACTGGAATTGTTTTGACTATTAAATTTTGCAATTATTTAATTTCTTAAATTCTGCAAAATAGTATTTAAATTGAAATACAGAGGAATAAATGATTGTATGGGTGCATAGAATAATGAGATAATTTAATAATTTAGTTTAAATCAGCTAATTAAATTCTCATTAAGAATTATACATATCTTGAATTTAATTGTATACAATTGATATTTGTGTTTAGTATGCAATCTTAGGTAGTAGCTATAACATTATATATGCTACATATATAGAAGACCCATTTGTTCATTAGAACAATTTAAAAGACATGTATGACTATCAGAAGTTGGTTATCCTCCTGAAAGCCCATTATGAATGGATGCCTTTACATTTATAAAATTTGATATGTTGGTTTAATCATGGATTTATCCAATAAGCTCGACTCTATTCCAAGAAGGGAATACAGTTAAACATAATAATTGTGACAGTCGAGAAATTGGATATGGCACAACTATGGGTGTTGGTGTGGTCAAAATTGTATTGGTTCTAATTTCCACTTGAAGTGAAGAAAAATTTATAAGAACCACAAAAAGGGTAAAATATAGGCATATTACATAAATTGGATATGCATTGAAGGCTCCGGAAGAGCTAATATTATGTTGCCGAAAGAAACAAAATTATGCATTGAAAATGCACTATATTCTACCCAATTATATATAACTTACATAATTATATAAGTATATATATGTATATTCTTCTACTGTTAACTTTATTTATATTATTATTGATTTTATATCTATTCATTTTTTACATTTCAAGTTTCCTCTATTTTTTTCTGGCTCTAGCATAATTGAAAGCATATGATAGTAAATCAGAAGTTTACTGAGACTGATGAATTTGATAACATGCAATAGTAAATCAGTAGTTTACTGATTAATTTAATGTATGTCATGAGGTAGTAAACCATAAATTTATTAATTAATACAAGCCAACAGTTTAATAAGATAAATCAAAAGTTTATCAATGAGTTCAATGTTGGCTATGACCGGTTAGACCATTCCGATTCAATCATGATGCAAGAGATGATTGAGAATAAAGGTGGATATACTCTGAATTGTAAATAGATACCACTATTTCTCATATGATGCATGTTTCAAGAGGGAGTATATTATTAGGTCTCATAAAGTTAATTACAATGTGAGTTTCTCACATTCTCAAAATGGGGTACAAGGATATATTTGTGGGACAATAAACCCACATGGTGAACCATTTAGTCAGTTGAGGATGCTCAATAATACTTCCAGAGCTAACTCTTGAAGAGTTATTTTCTCCAAAAGACAATGTTATAGTATGTCTAAGTATGAACTCACCATTTATGCATACACTGTTTATCATACTTATTTATTTGTGCAGGTACATCTATATCAAGTACTATAGAGTGGAACTTATTTCACTAAAGTTCTTTACTTGTAACATTTCGAAAAGGGTAGAAATTATCATTCTACAAATTTGTTCAAGTGAAAACCTAGCAGTTTTATTCACTAAGTCACCTTGCAAACTTAGGGATATTGAGTAATGTTGTTAAGATGGGGAGTAAATACACATTGTACTCTTTTTTCCTTATCTAGATTTTGTCCCATTGGGCTTTCTTAAAAAGGTTTTTAATGAGGTAGCATTAGGATGTGTATTTATAAATATTGTACTCTTTTTCCTTATCTAGGTTTTGTCCAACCGGGTTTTTCTAGAAAGGTTTTTAATGAGGCATATGTTTTGTCCTGGACATCCAAGGGGGAGTGTTATGAATATTATTATGTAGATGTTCATGTTTCCATTGTTCCCAATTGTATTTTGTATCCCTTTATTATCTTACAGAATCTTTAATAGTGATGTATATTGATGTAAATTTATACATATAAATAGAAGGTATAACCATAATGAATAGAGAACTTTTTGTAACACCTCCTATTTCCCCCTATATGTTCATATGAGATCACTTTTGAACCACTCTTGGGTCTTAGATATTAAAATTTGACCAAAAATTGTGAACTTGAATTTCCAAAAATGTAGAAAAACGTTGTTATTGTTCACGGGTCTTTTTTTCTCCAAATTTCTTGCCCAACTTTGAAAAATCATAATTAATTCTAGAAAAATTAAAATGGAGTGATTCCAATTTTAAAATTTAGCTTATTAAGTGACCTATAGGATAAAAATACCCTTAAGCCCAAAAATTTGCCCATTTGAATTAGTTTATTCCAAAACTATTTGCTGTCCAATTGGTCAATTCCAGTTTTTTCAGTTTTTACCTTAAATTTTGAAAATTCATATCTCTCAAAATACACATCCATATTTCACAAACTTTATATCATTTTAAATCTCAGGATGTGTAGTTTTAAATTGGAAAATTTCAGCCCATTTGGAGCTCGTCTGCTGTTTTTCCTTGCCATGTGAAGCAGACTCATTTTTAGATCCTTTGAAACCCCTTAACTTTGAAAACCAATTTTTGTTAAAATTCACCAAAACCTCTTTTTGGTTTATTAACTCTTCTTAAACATGCATGACTATTCCCTTACCATTCTTTGTTGGTTTTAGTCTATTTTTAGGCATGCATCATCGCACATTCACATGGTACCTTGTGTAGAGGTTTAGAGTTACAACCACAACAACCAAAAACTTCAAGAGAGCTAACAACTCAAATATTTACACAAAACCATGCAAGCAAGAGCAACTTCTTCATGGATCAATAATCTTTTCCTTACCCTTGTTTGAGCTTGCACCTACATGGTTAGTTGGTGGGGAATGAGATTTGGGAATCCCAATAGCAAAACCACATAATCAAGACATTGTGAATGTGCATACATAACTTTATGGTATGTGTATGAACATCTAAACATGTGACACATAAACTTCACTTGAATATGCATATGGCCATAGCACAAAAGTCACATTT
>JANTPZ010001021.1:0-23287 GCA_025593235.1 Vachellia pachyceras | reverse complement strand
AATCAAATCAGATTTTGGAACCATGGAAAGTGAAGAGAAGATCACAAGGAAGAGATTGGTATATAGTATAAGGTAGCATCTTCCTTACCTTTGATTTTTTCTTGAACTTTTCCTCTTCTTCTTCCTCCATACTTGGTGTCTTTGCTCTCTCTTTTTCTGCCCATGGAGGTCGGTCTAAATGGGCTGGAATGAAGGGAATATGTGTGGTTTAATAATCACAATTAATGAAATCAAAGGCTAAGATTGAGACTTGTAAGCTAAGTATAATCTAAGGGATAAGATTGTACCACCTAAGGGACACTTGTTAGCTTTTCCTTAGCTCTTTAAAAGTGCAATGATGGCTGTAAATTTCTAATTACAAATCTGGTTTCCTTAACCAAATTAGATCACATTCGGTTACTTTTACCGATTGCACATTTTACCGGTAAAACTTAACTTTATTCTGGTAAATCTTTTTTACTTTTCTGGAGATATTTTCTTTCTCATTTAATCTCCATAATTTCATCTTAAATATAACAAAATTACTATCCCTAAAATACCCTTTACTTTTCTCAAATTTTACACGATTAATTTATCATGTCCAAAATCTCTGAAAACGTACAATCGGAGAGCAAAATTCTTTTAGGGCCTTGAAAAATACTACATTTTTCACTGATTCTCTAGTCCTTTTCCTTTTTCCAAAATGCCCTCTAGATTGTCCAAAATTAATTTTTAAAATAATTATATTTCGGGGATTTTTGGGTCTTTTTCGGGTATTTTTCCCAATTTTCAGGAAAATTGCCTTAATTATACACTGGATAATAATTTTATTAAATACTATAGAATTCACTGGATTTTCCTCTCTAAATTTTTGGAGAGCTCCTGATACCTTAAATAATTGTTTTTCCCCTTTTGCCCTTTAAAATTCTATAGACGGAAATCAAGTCTGAATCTGGAAAATCTGTGATTCACAGTTGCGCTACACGAGTCGAGCTCTGTCTATTGAGCATCTGTAAATTTTTGGTCAACAGTTGACTTTTGACTTTGACTTGTCAAACCCTTGCATATTTTCATAATGACCAAAATGCCATTGTTTGATGCTCACTGCGTCACATGCTTCAGCCAACAAGCATCTTGACTGAAGCCAGTGAGGCTTGACATGGCTGAAGCCAGGTCTTGATGCTTTCTATGCCACATGCTTCAGCCAACCAGAATGTTGGCTGAAGCCAGGTCTTGATGCTTTCTGTGCCACATGCTTCAGCCAACAGGGATGTTGGCTGAAGCCAACTATGGGCTCACTTTGGCTTATAGAAAGTTCATTCGAAGGAGATATTTTATGAAAAACTAAACAATTATTATTTTTATTATTTAATGGCATTCTCTTCTCCTGTGCTTCCCATCTATGAGCCTAAAATCACCTCATAATTACTGGTCCGGCCTTTATTTCAATTAACAGCAAATACACGGATATTACAAATATCATTTGAAATTCAAATTTCAAGATTAATAAAAATTAGTCCTGAATATCTTTTGGAGATTCAAGATTGATCAAGATTAATCTTGTATCTTTTAAGATTAATAAAAGATTAATCTTGAATATCTATATATCTTTATCAAATTTGGATTTTCAAGATTAATAAAAGACTAATCTTGAATTATAATGCACTCCATGAGTTCTATAGATATGAGGAGTCATGAGCAATAGGGGACATGCATTTTTGAATTTGATTTAGTGAGCCATCAAAAACCTAGAGAGAGAGAGAAACAAAGGGTGTTAGAACACTGCCGTCTTTGGGTACTGTTCATGTGGATATCAGTAGATGGAGGCGATCAAAGAAGGTCGGCTCCTAGAGATCGGAAAAGATTATTGCTTGCTGCGATTCAAAAATTGCAAAAAAATTAAGGTATTGTCCTAACTACTTTGTCTAAACGCCTTTGATAGATCCAAAAGAAGGATTAGAAACTTTTTGAAATTTGTTTCTTCCATTGCATGTGTTGTTCTAATCCCAACAATGTGAACATTTATGTGAAAACAAATGTTTTCACATTGGTATGATAATTATAATGAGGTATATTATTCTGTGTGAATGAAAAATAATTACTAGGTTGGTTGGATATGAAAAATAAAATGTGTTCATTGGGTATTATAGCATATACATACGACTCACCGGATAGTGAATTTTTATGAAAAATCCTCGAAGAATCTAACATGCTTGAAGCATGTCCAATAACAACATTATAAGTATAAAATGTTATTTGCTGTAAAATAATTTGAGTCCAATTGACTAGTAGATCAAGTTATTAATTAGCTCAATAACTTCAAAATCATAAATTTTTTATGATGATTTAGTCTACAAAATATATTGAGTTTAATGGATTATACATCATTTATATTTATTATATGGTAATATTGTGTTGTGACTAAGTTTTTGCAAGATATTTCATGATTATTTTCATGATAAATTTTTCTTTGAGTTTCGTGGTGCGATCCGTGGTGCATAAGGCAAATAATGGAGGGCATATGGAATATTCAACATATCCAGAAGATATCACATATGCATGCATAGTTCAAACAACAAAATGAGATCAACTAGTTAAGAAATCATCAGTAACAATCACATTGAGAAAATATAATCATAGCGAGTTATATTGTGTTCAGGGGGAGTAAAAGTGATGTTGTTATCATATGAAGAAATGAAATTAATCCTATCTTCAGGGGAAGAAAAGATCGTGTTGCAATCTTTTTTCCTTAACCAAGGTTTTGTCTCACTAGGTTTTCCTGGTAAGATTTTTAACGAGCCAGCTTCAATACGTATTGTGTACTCTTTTTCCTTCACTAGGTTTTTGTTGTCCCATTGGGTTTTTCCTATTAAGGTTTTAATGAGGCACAACATTTGTTTATTGACATCATGGTGAAGTGTTATGAGATTATATATAAGTGTGGATGTCCATAAAACTCTTTGGATTTCTCTAAGAATTCTCTTCCTATAAATACCAAATTTCATAACCTCCCACCTCTTTTGATTCCTCATGCTTAATGTTATAAATCCCATAACCTCCTAATCAATGGCTTGTGAAGAGTTTCAAATGATTAATGTCATTATGTTTGCCTTCATTTTTGTGTGACCTTATGTGTACACTGAATGGTTGTGAGACTATAAGTAGAGGCAATATACAAGGTATTGTGCATACACAATGAAATTAAAGAGAGACCTTCATTACTCTCTCTCCTTCAACTTTCTCTCATCTTCTCTCTATCTAAATCTCTTGTGTATTTTTTATTTTCATAATAGAAAAAAAAAATCTTGAGATACTTTACCCTTTTATCATTCAATATATGTGTTAGTGGCTTCTCTTTTTTATAGTTTACATCAAGATGGGTACAAGTTGGCCCACCATGAGTTGTCATCCTAGCGGATCTAGTTGAAAAGACTTATATGTTGATGGGTTAGTATTTATCTAACCTAGTCCACCAACCCTCAATTGTTTTTTATGGGAGAGTAGCCACTCAAACTCATGAAAGGAGCAAACCAAAAGGCAAAGTCCAACAACAAGAACTGTATGCACAATGTATTGAAGTGAATAAAGTTGGCAAACCGGTGAACCTTCTAAGTAAGGATGAGGGTGTACGTATCCCAAGTGGAAAAAATTCCATTTGGATCAAAACCCACCACACCCAAAGGTACAAGCAAAGCAAGTCTTTCCCTTTGAAGTTGCTGTAAGGAGGCATTACCTAATGAGACCACCATTTTTCTTACCTTTTTTCCCACTTTTTTATAAACTAAAATGATAAAAAAAAACTTTTTTGAAATACCACAATTATAAAAAAAAATACACAGTACAAACCTATTGTTAGATATGATTATTTTTGATGATTTCAAATAAGAAAAAAAAGTTTTCCCAATGCAAAACATTTTACAATACATATTTACATGCATAATGATTTTACAATGCATATTGGTTCATCAATATTTGTGCATTCTTTTAATTGAAGGATGATGTGGTTAATAACTCTTTTTGAAGGTTAAAATATTTTAAATAGATATTTTATCATTATACATTGATTAACCATTCATCTCAGCTACATTTGGATGCTCAGAACTGATTCTGGAAGTTAATGCTCAGCACAAACTCAAACACTCGAGTATGATGAGTTTTCAGAGCTTCCTATGAGTTTTGGGGTCAACACTCGAGTATCATCCATAATACTCGAGCATTGACCTCTAGGGAGTCAATACGCGAGCACTAGACCACAATACTCGAGCATTGACCTCTAGGAAGCCAATGCTCGAGCACTGGATCTCTAATGCTAGAGCATCAACCTCCTTTGTTTTCTGTCAGCTTGATATATGTCTAGTATTTTGATCATATCTCCTAAAATACAACTCCGATTGATGTGAAACCAATTTCATATGAAATGAGACTCAGAATACATTGCATAGACACCAAGAACAGCATCAAATGATTTCAAATTAAGGGGATATAAATTTCTAAACTTGGTGATCAAAACTGAACGCATTATTTGTGACCTTTGCTTATTGAATCTATCATAAATTTCTTTATATAATAGCTTTGGGACATATTCTTATTTCTTATAAAAATAGACTTTCAGGGCTTTCCATTGATATATTATTTTCAAAGTTTAGAGTCGAATTGAGAGAGATATGGTCGTTGAAAGTTGAGCTACAAGCTAATGCTCTAGCACTGGCACATATAGTGCTCGAGTATCGGGCCTCAGAATCAGATTTTATCCACAAGACATGCCAATGCTCGAGCACTGGCACCTAGTGCTCGAGCATTGAGCTCAAAAATCAGTTTTTCATGCAATGCTTTCACTCAATGCTCCAGCATACGGATCAAGCACAGCCAGTACTCGAGCATCGTGCTTTTGGGACTCAATGCTTTCAATCAGTACTTCAACAGAGGCTTCCAGCAGAGCAAATGCTCGAACACTAGGTTACAGTACTCGAGTATTGAAGTTTTTCATGCAACATTAGGAGCAAACACTGCAAGTATTAAATGGAAGTACTGCATATGCTCGAGCAATAGCATCCAATACTCAAGCATCGGGCTCAAGATTTTTACTGTTCATCAATACTCCTTGAGAATGCTCCAGCTCTGATTGCCAGCACTCCTAATACTCGAGCACTCCAATTTTATCACTCGAGTATTGAACTCCTTTTTACTCTTCTTCACAATACTTTCACAAAATACTAGAGTAATTTTAAGAAGCATTATCAGCACTCGAGAACTACGATTTAAACACTCGAGCATTTGATTCTTTTTCAAACACTTTCAGATAATACTCGAGTATTATGTTAAAGCATTGAACTTTTCTTTAAAATATTCATTGCAATACTCGAGCATAAGAGTGTCATGCTCGAGTACTACTTTATCTGACACTATAGCAGTCTGACAGCTTCACCTACTTTCTACCAAATCTTTCCTTATTTGTGTAATGCCTTTTTTAATATTAACTACTCTCATAAATGCTTCATACTTAGACTTATTAACAGGGAATAGGCATCTCTAAACATGTCTTCAGCATAGGCTCTCAATGGACAAATTCACAGACAACGTTACTCTTTGTGTCAGAGCCTTTTAACGCAAAACATTATACAACCTCGCCAGACACTAAAGCCGGAGTATAACGGAAGTAAAGTAGTTTCTAACGGATTAATCTTCTTCAACAAACACTTGCTTCTTGTCAGGACTCCAACGACCATCCTTTCTCTTTCAACAAACAAAATTGTCAGAGTAGACCAAGTTTGAAAAATAGAGCACAAAAGCCGAAGCCAAACAAAAAATACAATGCTCCTCTCCAACGGACATATTTTGACAACATCTATAAATAAGAGGAAGCAACGAACAGAGAAAGAGAGACAAAAAATATGGAGTTACCAAACTCAAAACAGATAGTGTGGATTCGAGGAAATCTCATAACATTAGGACTCTGATATTATACTTCTCCAAGAGCTTCAATGTTTATCTATCCACTCTTTAAGAGAGTATATCAATTCATCCAAACTTATTGTATTTCCGTGAGAAACTCAAGATCGGGATCTTGAGATTGTTAGGCTGAGGTTGAGTTGAGAAAGTAGAGCATGTTGGTCTCTGTTATAATGCAAATCGTGAGGGGGAGTGTGATTCCCTTTGTAAAGGCTTGAGAAGCCTGATGTTATTGTTGTTAGTGGATTGGAAAATCTCAGATGAGCTCTGAGAACTGGATGTAGGTTAGAAGGACCGAACCAGGATAAATCACCGTGTTTATCTTCTCTGCTCTACTCTTTCTTTCAATGAATTTATTTTATTTACTCTTTGATTGAATGGAAATTTTTATAACATCCAATTCACCCCCTCTTGGGCTCATACATAAATTATCATAAAGCATTACAAACTAAACATAAATTTAATATCATATGACATGACCCGAACTAACTTAATTTCTACCATTGATGCCAACATGTAGCATGTAGTTTTTCAAAGTTGCTAAGATGTTGCTTTGGTTTAGGAGTTAATATTCAGTTGAAAAAATTTCTCCAAACATAACGTTAAATAATTTTTTTACCAACATTCTCCATAATGTGAATTAGAAATAATGATTAATATATGAAATCATTTATTGTTGAATTGGTTTCTTCTATTTGTAAATTAAAGAGTCTAACAATTTTAAAGAAATATTAAGGAAGATTAAGATATTAAACATGTTAGTATAATTATTTTATACTTAGTAATATAATTCCTATTTATTTAAGTTTAAGAAATATTTTGTAAAAAGTTTGAACAAAAGAAAGGTGAGGTGCAAATGAGTCAATAGATCGCAAAACACATTCAAACTTTGAAAATTGTGTTAAGAGTTGTCAATATAATTTAACACATTTTGATGCCTTTAAATTCTGCTTCCTATTTAGTGTTAATTTCAATTCAATTTCAATTGAATCTTAGCCTCGTAATTATTGTAAAATGTATTATTTTATTACTTATTTTGTATCTCCAATATTAAAAGTTTTACATGCTAAACAAAGAGCATGATAATTCATAAAAATTCTCTATTTGGCCTCCTACCTTTTCTCTATAAAGCTCTCTTTCCTATTTGGATCAATATCAAGCTTTATGATAACAATATGCCCATTTGAAAAAACCATTGGGAGAATGCATTTTGTCCACAATGTATTTATGTTTGGATAAACTTTAAATTCAGAATGCATTTATTCTGCCAAAATAGAGTTTTTTGCTCATAATATATTTTGAAAGAAGAAGTTACCAAACGCTAGAGTTTGTAAGCTAACAGACTAAAAAGGAGTTGTCAAACGCACACAATGCCTGTCTCTATAATCTTAAATCTCTAATGATGCAACCACCTAGAGCTGTTTACATGTGATAGTCTACGCACATTTTATAGACTTTTCTCTTAATTTATCATTGTTGTTGCTGTATGGTTTTGGTTTATAATCCTTCCAAACTTTTGCTATTAATAGATGCCAGATCCGCATCACAGCTGTACTCCTAAAACATTGTCATTAACAAGTCAACCTAATCCACCATTGCATAACCAAGCATAGTAGCATCTAGATGACATTACTATAAAATGGTGAATTATGTGATAGGAGGTATATGTTGCATCCATTTCTTCGAAAGATGGATGCGACAGACACTGCCTATCATGTCCATTTTCTAATGAACGTAACAAATATATACTTCTAACATCCCTAACAAAGATTCTCCAATGAAATAGTTGTGACATGGTATTAGAATAGGATTTGACCAATAAGAGATGAATTGGTAAGATTTATAAATTTAAACTCCAAACACAATTAATAATGTTTCATAGCGATTTCATAGAGAGAATGAAGGGAAGAAATCAACACAGAGATTTACCCTAATTTGGTCGTTTTGATCTACGTTCAGTCCTCATAAAACCTCCAAGATCTGCAAATCCACCATGAATTATATTCCAGGCTCTTGAAGCCTTTACAAGGTGAAGGCTCACCCCCTATTAACTCAAAAAATAGAGAAACACGTTCCCCCTTAATATGTGTAGTTACAACAACCATCTCAATATTCCCCAATCTCGAGTTTCTCTAAAAAATAATGATCTTTTGACAAAATAGAATTCTCTCATAAGAATTAATGTTGAACACTGAAGAATAAATGCTTGAAAGATTATAACAGAGGAAGTAGTTGAATGAATATTGAATGCAATTTTGTAGGTAGTTATTCTATATCTTCTTGTCTTGAATGCTCATTTATTCTAAAGTGTACTTGAGATATTTCAAATAAAGTTGATACTCTTGATAGCTTGAGATATAGTCAAATAAAATCTATTCTCAAGTGTGCTTAACAATACTTGAGTAATGTTTGAAAATTATCTCATCTAAACTAAAGTTTATGAAGAAATACTCGAGTGTTAAAGACAATTCTCATGTGTCATTTGAAATCCATTTTATCATAATTGAAATTTTGGAAACAATACTCAAGTGCAAAGTAGATTACTCGAGTGCTCTACGCAACACTTTTGTGAGTACTCGAGTTCTATTGGAAGTATTATGGGTAAAAACGCTTTTCTTCCAAATGTACTTGAGAGCATATGAAAGTATTGAGAAATTGTTCAATACTCAAGTACAATAAACTTGTGCTCGAGTACTTCTAAAGTTTTTAGGTATTTACAAGAGCTTTGTGAAAGCGTTCCAAACCATCATCAATACTCAAGTATTATTATCTATACTCGAGTGCTTGTAGGGTTTAGAAGACAAACACTTTTGTCAATACTTGTGTACTCCTAAAAGTGTTCCTAAACACCTTCAATACTCAAGTAATACCAATAATACTCGAGCACTATAAATAATTTTTTAATACTAACGCTTTCATTTATACTCGAGAACACTTGAGAGTATGCTTCTTTTAGTATCGATACTCAAGTATTGATACTCATACTCAAGTATTACAATGGATACTCTTCTTCATACCCTAGTGTACTTGGAAGTGTTGAGTTTTAAGACGTTATTTTGAGACTATATTTGAGTATTTAAAAACTATGCTCGAGAATCATCAAATACTCTTCTCTACAATTGAGTGTAACTGTAAGTGTTGGGTTTAAAAATTGTTTAGAGAATGAATACTTGAGTATGAGAAATATATACTCAAAAATCATGATAAAGACTTTTCAAAAACATTTTCTACGTGTTCGAGTGCATGAGTGTTATGCTCGATAGTTACAATACAATTTTCAATTCACAATTCCTGAAAAAATTCAAAATCATCTTTGTTATTATCAAAATATAGATATAAAAAAAGTACATTAGAATTGTCAATTGTGGTAGTGTGATATCCATTTTCCTTTTTATGAAAAACTTCTAACTTTCATGGGTTTAATTCACCCATCTAGACAATTTTGTGACCAATCAAAGCCATTAAGCAAAGAAAAGAATGAGAGTGAGTACTCAAGTTCTTAGATCGTTAAAAACAATTTCAAACATTATATTTAGCGGTTCTTTTTACAAAAAAAAAAATAGATCTCTCAAGTCACATTAAAAAGGTGATTCACATACAAAACCTTATTCTTATCCTTTGGAGGTTGAATCAAAAATTATCCAAGGATTGCACTATAGGCTGCAACCCCGAGCCGTTCATTTAACTGGAGCATTATGGTAATGGCTCTAAGCTAACTATATGTCACGAAATGCAAATTGAATTAAAAAGGGGTTTTTGATTTGTCAAATAGTATAAATTGAAATGAAAATATTGAAGTATATTTTTAGATCTTTAGGAATTAGAAATGCAATAAAGATAAACAAGTGTTCAAATGAGATAAAGTTCCTCTTGAAAGTGAGCTTAGGCTATCATAGTTTAAAATTAATTAGGTGGAGTAGAAATTCACTAAGTTTCTTAATGGAAAATCTCAAGTACTCATTGAGTCTAGAATCTCATGCAATGAACTTCATTTCATGATATTTTATTAAAAACACTTAATGTTTAATTGATCGGTGAAATATCCAATGCAAGCAACATCAATGCTAAGCATAATTGTGCAAACAAGAGAGAAGCCTATTGATTACATGGAATTTCATATATTAAATACCACTACAAGGACCAATCCAACTACATATAAAGAGAATCCAAAATGATTATAACTATAATCAAATATCTCAGTTACAAATCATAATCTCTAAACCTATAAATTTATGAATCTATAACTAAACTTGGATAAAGCTACTCCCAGAGGAAGAGAAACACCTAGCAACTCATGGTACTATAAATCATCTCAATTGGGTGTGAATCTAAGCTCGCCATTGGTATGTGACAGCAAAAATGATGAAGTTAGGCTTAGAATGGATGAAGGATGAGAGAAGGAGAGTTAGTGAAATGGAAGCTAGGTATGGTTAGCTTTAGTGTCTAGATGAAAATTTCCCCCAAATAGGATTTTTATTTAGGTTATGGAGAGTTTTGGATCAATTTACACGAGTGGGTAGGTAAATTTTCCAAATGGGGGTCAGATCTGGTTTACTAATATGAAGCTTTAGCCAAGGCCATGCATTGACTTTGCTATGGCAAAACATTCCCGAGAGCTATCATCACTAGATTTGTGACTTTGCCACAACAAGTGTGGGAGAGATAATTTATCGACGACAAAAATATCATCGAAAAGTTTATTTGTTGCCACCAAAGGGTCTTTAACGGAGATATTGGTCGCCACTAAAGCAACTACCTCCAATACTTTCAACAACAATATTTGGAGGTCGATGCTAAAAGTTAATAATCGGCAACAACCAAGTTGTCATTGCTACAAGCATGCATAGTTGTTTCCGTTGAAAGTAAGCATAGGCAGTGATCGATGTGTCGTCACCGAAGGTATAAATAAGTTAAATAATTTTTTTAAATTAAATTGCTTAATTTAAGACATGGAATGTTCACATGAATTTTAAGATTGAAAATGTATTTAAAATTAATATATTATAAATCAATTATGTTCCCATGATTCTTCAAAATTATCAAAATATATAAATTTTTTAAAAAGGTTAAATATATGGTAAGTACATCTTAAAATTGCCCCCACTACACTAAAGTAGTTAGTTGAGTATGTATTCTTTACTCCATTTGTTCCTTCCTCTACTCAAATTGTGGATGTTGTGCTTCCATCTTTGCACAATCTTCTGCATGCTCTGCCTCCATCTTTAATTAAAGAACTAAGCAAAATTAATAATCAAATATACCACCATAGTAATCAATCAATAATATATATATATAAAACTGTAATCTAGTCATAGAATCAGAAAGCTATTGGAGAAGAGAGAAGTGTTTGTCCAACCAAACTGCTGAGTTAGTAATATGGTTTAGAGATGTTCATAATAGACAATTAACAGCTCCTTTGTAAAGTGTGATACATTCCATGAGTATTACATAGGATTTGAAACTGCAAGAATACTTCTCAGTCTTAGGATTTGTGCTTGTCACCCAAAACTAAGCCTATCCAATTTCTCAATACAAATGAAAGTGAAGATTTACAAGAGAGAAAAGTAAAACTTATTAAGGCATATCTTTCTCATATGCCTTAATTAATTATATTATCTCCCTTAATTATGTTATTCATTCATGATACCTCTCTTTATATTTATCATAAAATAATATCATTTTTTAAGTTAACTATATTCACATTAATTTTGTTATAAGAGAACTATATTTTTTCACATGCTTAATTAAATTATTCATCTAAAATATATTAATTACATCCCCCTCTCCCACATGCCACACTATCTATCACTTCCTATCTTTCTCTATATCTCACAAGCACATATTCCTCCTCTTACACTGCTCCTCTCTTTCCCTACTATCACACACACTTCATTTCCTCTCACACACATTGTCTCTTTAATTATCTCTCCCACACATTAGCACACTGTTATAATATACCTCTCATACACACACTTCATTTCCTTCCTCTCCTCCCACTTACATATATATATATATATCACATTATATGTGTCCCTAACCATCTCTCTTACACAATGAATTACATTATTTTTAATAACATACCATATTACTAAATAAAATATTTTAATTTATCAAAAATTTAAAAATAAAAAATATAAGAAAACACAATTAGTGACATAATATCACCGCTAAAAACACATACGTCGCCGCTGAAGACCAGGTTCTATGGAAACAAAATGTCATCATTGAATCCTACTTTCAACAGTGACATACTTATGTCATCGCTAAAGACCACATTCTGCAATGACACTGAATCTCACTTTCAATAGTAACATACTTATGTCACCGCTAAAAAACCTATTCTGCAATGACAATAAGGTTGTTACTGGAGACAACATTCTGCGGCGACAAAAATATCGCCACTAAATCCCACTTTCAGTAGCGATATACTTATGTCACCGTTGAAAGTCATCACTGAAAATGAATTTTTGTAGTACACCTTGTAACCTAACCAAGAATCTATTACTTTTTTTATTGCCTACGCAATTCACCTGAGCTTTACTCTGACTATATCCAAGTTTGACCCGCATCACACACCTGGATATGGTGAGTAAGTCTCCTAACGAGGATTTCTGCAAACGCTAGGGGTCAAACTCAAGACATCACTTAAATGGAATCGAGTCGCTTACCATAGCATCAAATTCCAAAAGCATAAACATGTTAACCATGAAAAGGACCATGGATGATCGCTTACAAAACATTAAACTATAGCTCCCTTGCTCGCTTTGTAACATCCTTATTTTTGGAATTTATAGTTAGTCATTGTTTATATATTAATTAGTCAAAAAATAAAATAACATTTAAAATAAAAATCAAATTCGGATTATTTATATATAAAAAAATATATAAGAAATCCCTCCTGAAAATAATTAATAATAAGTGTGTAAACTTATCTTATTATTAAAATAAGTTATACAAAATAATTATTCTTATAATAATGATTTTCGTTTTTAAAAAAATTAATTATATATAATATTATTTTATTCAAATAACACCATAACTCTAACCCTTATCTCTATATAAAGCCTTCCCTCCATCAAAAATAAAAAATTTCCGCCGCTACAGTGCCGCACAGTGTTGCTACAGTTTCAGGTCTTCTTCTTACTCTTACTCATTTACTACCATGTTTTGTCCACTGTTCATTGTTCTTGCCTTCCTTTATGTCTTGTCTCCTCATGAATGCAAGTTCACTCTCTCAAAGTCATATCTCATCCTTGTTTCCAAGAGACATTAAAGGGTAGGTGTAGGTGTGCTTGGTTTAAGCCAAAAAATGTGTGCACTTATGAGCAATAAAAATATGTGCTTGCCAGAAGTAAGTGTGGGTTGCCTTTGTTTTTGTTTTTATATATATACATGCTTAATGTCGAATTAGAAAGTCTTTGATTATGGAAATGCACAAAGTTTAGTTAACATTTTCTTTTGTTGAATCCATTACTTTTCAACATCGTGTGTAAAATACATATGCATTTGTTTATTTATTTATTATTTATTTATTTATTTTTGGCAAGGAGGCAGCAGAAAAAAATTAAAATTATATATACATATATTTATGCGTGTGGATGTGGCTGTGGCAAAGAAAGATTCAAAGCTATATACATATATCTTGTTCCATCAAAATATATATTTATATATATGTATGCTTTTACTTTTTATATATATTTATGTGTTGTATATATATACATATAAATAGATATATGAATATGCTTGCAATTAATGGCTTGTACTTTTTATATTTATATTTATATATAAATATATAGACATACGCTACTTTACGTCGGTTTAAGTTTCTACAAGTGCTAATGATTCTTTTGTCATTTATTGTTAAAAAAGCTATTTTTACATGTTGGTGTTTTAAGTTCCAACTATTATGCCTTTTGTATTACAAGTTTAGAGACGTTGTGTGTGTGTCGGGGTTTGTGCATGTGTGTAAAGGTATTGTGCACGCGCATTTTTCTTTATTCCTTGTTTGGGTTTTTTAAAATAAAATAAAATAAAAATATATTACCTTGAGATTATTTAAATTGAAAAGTTATAAAAATAAAAAAGGGCATTACTGTTATTACAACAACTTGTATTATTATTATTATTATTATTATTTCCTCTCTCTCAAACAACCTGTAAAATTATAAAAAAAAGGATTATATCATAAAAAATATATATCTATATTTGTCTCATATGAATAAATGAGGCAATGCATATCTTTGACAATTAGTGGGTGTAAAGGATAGTTTTAAGCATTTCAATTATCTTTGAAGCAACTTTCATGGACATGCAAAAGAGAAATGATATTTCCACGATCGGGATAGCGGACCCAAAGGTATAGAACTTGGGTATGGCTATTTTAATAGGTCAATTAGTATATTGATAGAAATTGTTATGTGTGATTTTTGTAGACTCTCATTGAGAACATTGGAGCAACTTTTGTGTGCTTACCTGTAAGTTAGGAAGTAGCAAGTAACTCTAAATATTCTTCCATATACTTGTGAATCACATATAACTAAATTGTGATTGAACTATAGTTTATTTATTTTTGGACTGAATTATATAAATGCAGATATTTAAGGTTTTCAATATTTAATTTCGCATGAACATTTTTATAACTATCATGACGGTTGTATTGTGATTGAGTTGGAGTATGAAGAAGAAATATGTATGATGAGACTTTTATCACATGATAAGCCATCACTCAATACATAGTGGATGGCATTTGTAGGGCCCATTTCCCATGTTTTTCCTTTAGCCATGATTGTATTGGAATTGTGGGATATGTGACGCCTCCTTGGTTTTCTTTTAAGAAGGGGAGCCATAGTCCAGACTTGAGCTCTCACCTTTGGCCAGGTGTATCTTAAGAAATTAGTGAGCTTGAAATAATCCAGTTACATGGATAAGTTTCTATGGGACTATGTGTTAGTTTATGGCTCCAATCAGCAGAATAAGGATGTACGTTTGCATTATTATGCATTATTTGTGAAGATGATTATGAGTTGCATAATTATGAAAAATATGAAATTGTTTATATGATGATTTTTTTATATATACACATGTATTTGTAAATTAGTTCTTCCTTTTTAATTGTATGATATCTGTTTGTGTGTGGTGAAAATTTTCAGTAGTTACTGGGGCATGGAATCTCATCCCGTTATATTAATATTTTGTTCTAGTAGGCAGTAAGGGAAGGCACCTATGGAATTAGCTTCGTTGGCTCTCTTGTGCCCCTTGGCACATGCTATATATTTAAATTGACATAACTCTAATACTTCCACATTTTATTTCTATTTATTCTGATATTTTGGAAGGATTTGGATTGCTATCAGTAAAATATATTTTGAATGGTGTGATGATATGATTTAATGAATTGATATTAAAAATCCTCATTTTTTTCCAACATCAATTTCGTTAAGTATTTTGATTCAAAATTTGGGGCGTTACACGCTTGTCCCAAATGATCCAGCGAATACTCCCCCGGTCGCCCTCTCTTCCTTTAAAGAGAATCAATACTCAATCAATATAGGGCTTCAATGCATATGAGTCTTTGACATATCGAGTATGCTCACACTCATAGTTCCTCTCACATTCCCATTATAACACCTTTTCTCATAACACCAAAACACTGGACCTTTTCCAAAACAATTAACACTCTGCTATGGTAAAAAGGGGGGGAAAGCTCAATCATAAGGTCTACCATAGTAGAAAGAAAAAAATTGAGTTTACAAAGGTAACCACGGTAGAAAAAGAATTCAACTACACGACAACATACTGCCATGGTTAAAAATGAACAGCCAAAATTATTATAAATCCCTAACCATTATATAAAATGATTAATCATAACATATACACTATAATGGTTAATAAGAATCAACCCCAACACACTATCTTCACACATAATAACCATCGGGGTTTAGGCCATCATGGTACAATGAGATGAAGGGTGAAACACCTATCCCACAAATCTGCCACAAACAACATAGACACAAGATACAAAAAGCAGCCCATCATAGGCCAAATTCATGTAGAGACCCAAGGTACCAAACCTAATGACCAAACATGAATAATTCCACCACATATAATTAGTAATTTTTGGAATATTTTCAATATATGAACGTGTGATTTTAAAATGATGTTCTTATATAGATTAAGAAATTCATAAACACTTAAAGTCACCAATGATCATGTCCTGTTAATTTCCCAAGACACATATAAAAGTTATAACCATATGTCATTTGGCGAAAGGTTCTGTTGTTTTTACTAAACCCCGGAATACGATAATAAGTGTAACTCTTAATGAAAAAATATATTTTAAATTACTAGTAATTATTTCATTGTATGGATTCATGAATATATCTTTAAGATTCATAAATCTAATATGTGGTTGTGACTTTCTATTATTTATATTTATATACTCTGTCTAACTTAAAATATAAGTTACTATCAACTACTTAATCAACATTAAGAAAAACTGGTTAATTGAACTAATGAAATATGCCTTAAAGTGAATATTGTTTCCAACTTTATTCCTATTAAACAAATTAGTTATGCTTTTGTAACAAACGGGTGTTAATTTTTCTAAAATATACATATTAATAATGTGCATTGGAATTACTCCTTAATGGAACCCTCTAACATGAGTACAATCAACAAGGGATACCTTGGGAATAAAATTATAAATTTAAAAAATAAGGTGGATCAATATATTATATTTACCATACTTCACTTGTTTAACTATTGTATTAAGGACAAGAGTAGGCATTATGTGTAAATAGTTCTTTTTATGGAGAATAAGATGAAAAAAATGATAGGTGAAAGGATACATTCAGTACTACAATAAAGACTTTTCACTTTCATTTTTTACTTTTTCAAATCCATTTGGTGGGGTACATCGATGTGAGGAGCATTAAAAGTTTTTTGATGTAACATCCCTTTTGTAACAAACATGAAAATTAAGGATCTCACATCCGTTGTTTAAGAAAAAACAAACAAACGTAAGACATGTACCTCTTATTGATGAATAAAAATAGCTCATTAACATGTAATTAAAACCCGGTAAATATTAGGTTTGTTTGTGACAACGTTTGAAAAAGTGAAACACACGTTCAACAATATTTTTCCTTAAAACAAAATCATCTCTTCCATGTATTTACCTCGTCGTACGTAAAAGTACTTCTCCACCGCGTTCCCAAACGGACCAATTATTTTCCCTGTTTAAAACCTAATTGCATTTCTAAAGATACGCACCCGTTATTTTGAATCAAAGGAGAATCCTATTCGGTTGTTGGTGTATGTATGTTAATAAGGACAGAAAAGAAAGTATTATAATAATTAAGCATTACTATTGCAGTAACTCTGGAATTCAGAGCCAGTCTGTTTCGTCCAGGTTTTTCAGTTCTTGTACCCCAGTGTTTACCTTAATTTCTGCTTCCCTCCCACTTGATTAATTTTTTTAATTAAATTACTACATTACTTATCTAATTTATTGCCAGTACACAGGTAAAAAAATATAGGTAAATATAGAATTATACTATAACTTAGCGGTAACTGGGCAATTCAGAGCCAATCTATTGGCTAGAGGTCATTGTACTTGGACTCCTGCATGTACCTTCATTCTTGCGTTAAAATACACGTCCACTCACCTTAAAAAGCAAAACATTGTGGTATGTATCAAACATTAAAAAAAATTGTACAAAACTCAAGAACAATAATAATATTATATTAATTCTCAGTTTGTTATATATTTCTTATAATACCTTTTATAAGATACAAATGACCAGATTAGATAGAAATTTGTTAAAATTATATACTAAAATTGTATAGTATAAAGGGTTTAATGAATTAATTTTTAAATCCCCGTTGAGAGAGGTAGTCATATTTATAAGTCAAATAGTGTTTGAATATGATTGCCTCTAGTAGGAGAATACATATACTCAAAAAATGTTAAAATTTATTAAAAAATAAATATCTGAAAAATGTAACTTATTTAAAAATACTCTTATTTATGGAGAGAGTAAAAGAAAGAACATCAAATAATTAATTGCTGTAGTGAGAATGATTAACTATTACTCAGATATGCTATATATAAATAGAAACAATTTATCCATAACTGATTCTCGACTAGACGAAATAAATGCATTTATTATACAGTCAAGAATACAAAGTAATGTTCGAAATTTATGCTATATTATACATTTTTAAATAATTTCTACACATTTAAATAAAGTAAAAAATTTATAAGAAGTCATACTACATATCTAAGTATGGATAATGCAGTTACTTTTCGGTTTTATGCATTTTTTAATATCTTATTTTTTGACGCATTTTATTCATGAAATTTTATTTTTCTGCATAATTAAATGTTCCCTAACACCACTAGCCCAGTTAAGTCCAATATATCATTGATGTCAAATTAGCATAATTTTCATAATGTGATCCTTTTTTTTTTCTATTCACAAAGGTTGAACGTCCACCTTACTTGAAAAACCGAGTCCCTTCCATTAGACAAAATTTAAATTTTATTTTTAAATGTCTGTGAACTACGAATGGAAAAACATGTGCTTAATGGAATGAGACTAATCAATGATTAATGAAGATAAAAATGAGAAAAGTTAAAGATTCATTTAATTCTTTAAATTTATATCAAATTTCATTTTTATTCCTTAAATTTAAAAACTATATTTATAGTCATTTATTCTTAACTTCGTTAATTTCGTTTAACAGAAAATGCTCACTCAGCGAAATTAAATTGTGCTATTTCAATTAAATGCTAATCGAAAATGGTTAAAATTTAAAATATAAAAATGATTATATTACGGAATTAAAATTTAAACATGTTTTGTGAGTATTTAATTGTACATTGCAATAAGACTAAATAATAATTAGTGTAAACTTGATGTTGTTCCTTTCCATCTTTTTTATAAGACACAAATAATTGAGTTTTGCAAATAAAAATAATCAAAATTGGTTAAATACAATAGATATGTAAGAAAATATAAATGATTTTCTAAGCTATCATTATTTATGGAGAGTGAGGAATGAACAAACATATATATATGCTTAATGCAGTGAGACTAAATAATAACTAATCGAGGCAAAAATAAAAAAATTAAAAATTTCAAACATTATATTTTAAGAGATTGTATATACGAAATTTTCTGATGTTTAGGATATGTTATCCCGATAAGAATTCTTTTATGCCCTTCCGGTCCCTAAAGTATGATTTACTTGAAGAGCTTATCAATATTGGTCCTAATATAAAACATATTGGTCCTAATATAAAACCTCTTTCTCCTATTTGTTGATATTTTTCTAATCCACTCTTATTCATACTCCTTCAACAATAATTAAATAAGGTTAAAGTATACAAATAATCATTTAAATTTATATTAAATTTCAATTTGGTCCATATTTTAAGTTTAAAAGTGCGTTTTTAGTCATTTAACATAGACAACTTAGTTTTACTTAACGGAAAATGCTAATTCAATCATATCATTCAATTAAATGGTGTTAAAATATACTTAAATATTAATTATTTAATATATGCTTATTTTTATATTTTAAAATTTAACCATTTTTTATCAACATATAACTATACAATCACCATTTAAATATAATGAGTCACTATTTTCCATTAAGTAAAATAAATATGTTTAAAATAAAATATTAAAGTGCATTTTTTAAAATTAAATGACCAAACTGAATCTTGAAATAGATGTAAATGACCTACCGTATGCTTTAACCATTAAAGAAAAGAGACATTGAAGGAATTAAGGAAAATAAATGGTTTAGGTGTTCTAAAAAAAACTTATCATAGTAATTAACTTAACTAACTTTTTTAATGTAATCACATTAGATAAAATAGTTTTATATTAAGGATCGGATATGGACAGAATATATTTTTGTGCATGAGAAAAATTATTATTATTATTATTATTGATGAAATGAGAAAATATTTAATATATGTAATTTATGCAGTGGAACTGATTAGTCATTGGGGGTGCACTTTATAGTTGAATGTGTTTTGAGAGGTGTATGTGGAGGAGGTCTTAGGGTGGTTTTAGTGCGTTAATGAGAGCATCCTCTGAGATAACTTTTAAAAGAAAAATGGTATCGGTATCGGTATACCATCCCATCGGAGGCACAAAATCACCAGTCAAGTATTCAAAGAAAATAAAAAAAAAGGGCAAATACATGCAAATATTCTTCTGGGGAACCGTGAAGATTCCCATGGAAATTATATTTTTAATAGCTAAAAAAATTGAGTTCTTTTCAATTGACATGCATGCATATGTAAGTAACTAATAAGGTTGATTTAACAATTGGGGTTTTGATTTGCCTTTTAAGCATATAGCATAAGCATATCGGAGATTCTCTTTCTCCCTCACTTTTGGTGCTGGCCAACCCAATTCCATTTGCCTCATTACAGATATGCATACACTTCAGCAACAATGTCTCTTAGGGTGCAAGTCTTTAATAAATTTATATTTGTAATCATTGTTACCATCTTGCAAATGAAAAGATGTTGTTGTTCATTGATATGGTAGATGGTCTCATCTCCCGTAAGGATGAAAATATACAAATTTGGATATCATAAAGATTAGTCTCAAAGTCCAAAATAACTTGGAGATACTCTGAGTTACTCCAAAGAATATTATTACCATTGTGCACTCAATGAGTTGATGATACTGATGTAACTTTTGTTTAAAATTAGCATGTAAAATCTTACAAGTTGTTAATGTACTTGTTTGGAAAAGTTTATTTATTTCTCAAAAGCACGTTTAACAGTGTTTTTTCACCAAACGAGATAATCTCCTCCACATATTTACCTCAACTTGCATAAAGTATTTATCTGCTGTGTTCCCAAACGGACACAATATGTCATAACCTATTATCATTTCTTTCATAGTATATCTTCTTATTACATGTTGCTCGTTTATTATGTGATTTTTTTAATGATTATATTGTTTGTGCGATATTATAAAGTAATTTTCCCTTTTCTTTAAGTAAAAATATACATTTCAATATATACTTTTGTATAAGGTTTATTTTAATCTTAACACTATTAATATTTTCAACCAAAAATGATGACTTTAGAATGCTGGCATATTAGGTTATTTTTTTAAAAAAAATAACAATGATGGGTACAAAAAATATCATTTGACAGTAGCAATGTTATTAGGATTATATGAAGTTAGATGGGAAAAATACACGTTTGCTTTCATTAAAGTGTGAGGTTGTGAAATTTCGCAGTATGGGTATGTGCGTGCATATATGTATTTCTTTTTCTATTTTCTATGGGGAATGGTAAGATACATTACTTGTTTGAAAAAGTTTATTTATTCTCTAAAAATACGTTAAACGATGTTTTTCTGTAAAATGAGATAATCTTCTCCATATATTTATCTTGGCTTGCGTAAAAGTATTTCTCTAATGCGTTCCCAAACGAACCTATAGAATGATAAGAAAAGAAAATTGTTTATGAAAATAAATGTAGGAATAAAAAATGGGTTTGAGGACTGAGGTATGCCTTCAAACGCAAAAGAATATAATAAAGATATTTATAGATTACCAATCAATAAAGTTATTACTAATCACTTTTGAATTCATGGTCCTTTAGGTTTAAGAGCTAACTTCTATTGAATGGTAACCAACTTTTGTCAACAATAGAATATTAATTTATTAAATGCACACCCACTATGAATGGTACAAATTCAAAAATTAAAAGAAGCAAAGAAATTAATTAACCCATGAATGGAAAGAACCATCCTTAGCTAAGTCGTCTTTTTATATATATATATTGTATCAAGTTCTTCAAATATTTGTAATCATGTATCTTATTTTTGAAATATTATCATTTAATTATAAAGTCACATAAAGAAATGCATGATCATTTATGATTGGAGAACCTGCACAATGGATATAAAAAATTTGGTATAGTTTTATCCCATTGAAATATACTCCTTTTATAGGAAATTGAATAAGTAATTTTTAAGAATAAAAATATGGTTAAAGTTAGTTGGATTAATAAATACTCCTTTGCTTCTATTTATATAAGGGAGAGAAGCAGTATTTTTAATCCTTAATCTAAATTATCTCAATAAATTAATTATATGAATATATAATTTTATATCTAATTTATTATTCCTGAAGTTCTCAATTCTCACAAATATTCTTTCTTGTTAGATAGAAATAAAAAACTAGAAAGTTGCTAAATTTTAATATACAGTTAATAAAATATAAATTTTTCATTCCAATGAATATGCTATAAATAACTTAGAATATAATCATTTAAGTAAGTTATAAATAGAAATTATCCTGGTTTAGTAATTAGTTGGTTTCTTTGAACAACTGATCTCATTAACAAATATTTTTCAATAAAAATATAAAAAATTAATAAATACTCCAGATAAAAAGTTGTTGTTTCATAAATAAAATAATATTTTTTTTAAAAATCTCTTTTTTGCCAGTAAAAAAATTCTCATATACGTATAATAAAGAGAAGAAGAATCAAATCGTAACCATTAAATCAGTCACACATATAATCGCATCACCTTTTAGCTTTCTCTGCTACAGTACCTGGACACGTACAATTGCTGCTTCCCTTTGAGTTTGGACACGTACGAGAATAAAAATAAATATATTAATTTTCAAAAAGTGTTGAGCTTAGCTCACAAACAACACACAGCTGCGCCACTGATACAAACCATTACTATATAATTATTAATATTAATATATATATTCTGTATAAAAAGAAAAAATATAAAATAATAAATGTTGGTGCAGGAGAACGCCGCATGCTAGATTCTGCAAGAGAAGGGCTCCATCCTGCTCCTATTCATTCTGAAAATTCCTTTCGCCAGTTCATTCGCACTCCTGCTCCTATTGGTGGGCCCCATCCTGGACTCCTCTACGTTACATAGCGGCAGCAAAGAATCACGTCATTAAAGTGTTTTTTAGCGAGATATAATGTTTTATTTAAAGGAAAATCGCGGAATTCATTAAAGAATGAGATATATTCAGTTGCACATGTAGAAATTCGGTTATATGTATATATATAGAAGTTCAATTGTATATAATGTAAAAGTTTAGTTAGATACTATAAAAGTTCTGATGCATGTATAGAAGGTTCCGTTTTACAATTAATTTTACAATATATGTGTTTAAAAAATCTATCTTCCAATATAGTGCACACAAGTTGATGAATAAAAAACATATAAAAAATTTTAAAATTCATGCAAACAATATCTGAAGTGCTTTTAAAGTATGCAATAGTGGCTCGCTCTCATCAATCTAACCTTATAAGATAGATATTTTGAAATGGTGATGGTTTATT
>JANTPZ010001020.1:0-36131 GCA_025593235.1 Vachellia pachyceras | reverse complement strand
ATTAATTATGGCAAAATCACATGGACATCAGTGAACTAAAGTTTCAGAACATTGATTAGTAATGAATTCATCCATGGATGGATGGAGAGTGCAGCTGACAACTGGATCAGCCAAGAAGCAGGAGTAAAGGAAGGCTATGGATGAGGATGAGGATGAGGATGAGGATGAGATCTATGCACATAAATGGAAGAAAGAGAGGGAGGAGAATGTTGAAGAAGCAAGAAAGGGAAAGAACCTGAGCATGCTTGGCTCTGACATAAGGGCTATCTCCAGAAGGGACCTTATGAAGAACGTGGTAGAGATGATCCTTCCTGCCTTTAGAGGAGAGGGTGAGGCTCTTGGTATCGCACGCAACACTTTCTTCCATCGGGAGAGGGAGAATATGCAGAGTTGAAGAATTGGAACTGGAGTCCAAGCGGCGAGGCTGGAGCGAGGGAGAGTAGAGAAAGCAAGAAATGATGGTCATGAGGATTTTGGGGATCCCTCAACTCTGAATCTGCCCAACTTTGCGTCCACCTTCCTTCTGACAGATCAACAACACAACAATCCAATCAGCGGCGCCCCTAAGTATCCCTATTCCATGAGGAGCACACGTGTCACCTCCCTGCCCTTTGAGCCAAATAACTGAATCGCCCCCGCCAATTGCCAGCGCTAGCTTGGGAAATAAATTGCACCGATTTCGGACAGTCCGATTAACGGATATACGAGTACACGATATTTCCTTGTCCGTTTGGGAATACAGTAGAGAAGTACTTTTACGTAAGTAGAGATAAATATATGGATGAGATTATCTTTACAAACGTACTTATGGGGAGTAAATAAGCTTTTCCAAACAAGCAGTATATATGTCTTTACAAAAATTCCAATTATTTCTTTTTATCAATTTTATATCTCATAAAATTTTATCCATTATTTTTCTTTCTTCATAACTCATTATAATAAATATTTGTATAACCCATAAAAACAGTTTAAATATTTTCATTTAAGAAGGCATGAATGACCGAGCACTACAAGGTTAGATAATTATTTCTCTGGTAAACAAGGTCCAGGTTAGGCGGGGAGGGGATTAATTGATCTCCTCCCTTGTTTGCCCGTTTCTCTCTTCAAAAGCTGTACGTCAATGTGTTTATTTGAAAAAATTTATTTACTCTCCAAAAACACATTTAACAGTGTTTTTCTGTAAAATGATATAATCTCCTCCATATATTTACTTCGATTTGCGTAAAAGTACTTCTTTACCGTGTTCCCAATTAGGCTCAATATTGGTTCTAGATCGGCTCGACCCTAGACCATAACACTTGGATATGAAAAACTCGCTTACTCTACACTCTTTGCAAATGTTACTTTTTTAAAATATAATAGTTAAAAAAAGATTGTTTTTATTTTATATTCTATATCTATCAAAATATTTTTTTGGAAAATACAGACCTTAAAAAATTTCAATTTTGACCTAATTTGGACTAAGCAAAGTGCTAAATATATAGGGTAAATGATTCATTTTGAAATTGTGCTTTTTGTTTAGTAGGGTAACTCGCTCATTTTGAAGTCGGTCTCTTGAGCATTTCATCGGGTTTTTGAGTAATTTCACTAAATTTCAGTTTTTTCACTTACTTTAAAATATTTAAAAAAATATATCTTCATAACTCAAAATGATCAGATAGTGCTTAAACTTGCAAAACAAACCAAGTTAAGCAATTGTCTTCAAACTATTGCCCAAACTCTAAAATGACTAAAACTAAAGGGTAAAAGGTTAAATTTACCTTGGAAGAACATTCATGAAAGTTTACCCTATCCTTTAGTTGATTTGCACTATGTGTTGAAAGTTTTTTGAGAGGACAGTGTTATCGTGAAAGTGTTGAAATCAGTGCAATTTACCCTATCCTTTAGTTGATTGTTGAAAAGATTTTGTTTGACTAACGAAAACACGTGTCACTTCATTATTAATTTATAACCACGTTCTCTCTCCTTCTTTCATCCTCATGCTCATGACATTTCTTCTCTCTCACACATCTCAAATTCTCCCGTTCCCCTCCAGAGAAAGAATGGCCATCGATAGAGAGAGAATCTCATTCACTCTATTGCACCGCGATCCTTCCATTACCACCCTTCCTCTCCTCTTATTCATATTCACATCCCGACAATATAGCTCCTCTTTCCCCCCTTTTTGGTTCACTACTCCTCTCTCTCTAAGCTTCACTATCCTTTGTTGCTTCTCTTTGGCTTCCTCTTCAACCCCCAATCCCTTTCTTTTCTTGGCTCTTCTGCCAAGTATTGGTGGTTGCCTTCATAATAAAATGCTCCACTTGATTTCCCTACCTCTTCCCGCTACGCTCTACTTCCACCTCTGGCCTCACCACCTCACTATCCATACATTACCCTTTTCATCATTATCACCATCCTCCTTACTCTTTTGCTCAATGCCATACTCTCTTCCTCCTCCCTTATTGTTGCTCACCTCCTGTTTCTTTTCCATTTCAGTGATACCTTAACGTTGTTCGGATGCTACATTCTCTGAGATCTAGTGCATATTAAAATTTACAAGGTTACGTTGTCTCCTCCCTTAATTCACTTCCTCTTTTATTTCTTCTTCTTCTCACTCCTCCACCCCTCCATTTCTCTTGTCCTCATTCTGCGTACATTTATTGTTCATTTTCATGTTCATCCTAGTCTCCATCATCTTGTCATTATTGTTATGACCTTGAGGATGGTCTTGGAACCCAAGGTGACTCCTCTCTTATAGCCATTAACAAGCGATGCCCAGAACACACACACCAACAACAACCACATAATAACATATATTTTAAGGAAGAAGTGAGAATATGAGGCAAACAGAGAAAATGACCAAGCGTAATCTTGATGCTCTGGCTATGAATCATATATATGAGTATTACACAATGGGTGGTCCCGAATCATAACAGAATATCTATGAGTGAGAGGAGCACTAGACACCTGTAAAAAGGGAGCACAGAAAGATGATGGCTTAGTATAATCTCTAAATCTATTATCAACACTGCTAATTCTATCTTATTCTAACATCCCCCCTCAAACGAGAGGGAGTGGTACACAACCCGAGTTTGCCATGAAAGAAAGAATACTGAGTGTGAGTCAAGGCTTTGGTAAGACAATCTGCAATCTGTTGGGATGAAGGAATGTATCTAACATCTAGAACACCAGATAGGACCATGTCTCGAATGAAGTGTATGTCAATCTCGATGTGTTTGCTTCTTGAATGCTGTACTGGGTTAGCTGCCACAGCACCAGCACTGAGATTGTCACACCAGATAATGGCTAGGTTCCTCAAGTGGAGACCAAGTTCGAATAACAGTGATGTAAGCCATTTGATTTCAAAAGCACCATCAGCTAATGCACGATACTCAGACTCTGAGCTTGATCTTGAGACCACTTTCTGCTTCCGGGAGGCCCATGAGACCAATGTATTTCCAAAGTAGACACAACAGCCACCCATTGACCTCCGGTCATCTACATTAGTGGCCCAATCTGCGTCGGTGAATGCCGTAAGCTAAGGAGATGTGATGGTTGAGAGATGTAAACCATAGTGATAAGTGCCTTTAAGATATCTAGTATTCTTTTGACTCCTTGGTAATGAAGGTCAGTAGGTTGTGACAAGTATTGACTCAGTTTGTTGACAGAAAAAGCAATGTTAGGACGGGTAGACATAAGATATTGTAGTGAACCTATCGCTCAATGATACACAGATGGATCTGATAAATGAGTCCCTTCATGAATAGAAGAAATGCATCCTGTGACCATGGGTGTAGGTACAGGTGCACAATCAAGCATATCAAATCTATGAAGAAGATCTAACACATATTTTCCTTGATTAAGGAAGAAGCCTGAGGAGTCTCGATAAACTTCAATTCCAAGGAAACAGTACAGAGAGCCAAGGTCTTTCAAAGTAAACATCATATTTAATCTCTGAATAAACGTGGTTATAAACAGAGTGTTATTTCTTGTCACTAGGATATCATCTACATATATGAGAATGTAAATGGTTAGATGCTGGGTTCTTAAGTAGAACAAAGATGTGTCACTTCTAGCATTCCGAAATCCCCACTGGACAAGAGTATTTCAGAGCCTGTCAAACCAAGCTCGTGGAGCTTGCTTAAGACCATAAATGGCTTTGATCAATTTGCACACATGAGATGGCCTTTTGGTATCAACAAAACCCTCAGGTTGTTCCATAAACACATTTTCTTGTAAGTAACCATTTAGAAATGCGTTGTTAACATCTAACTGTCTCACATCCCATTGAAAAGTAGCAGCAATCGACAGTACCACACGCACAGTAGCAGGTTTAATGACAAGGCTGAACGTATCACCATAGTCAATACCTGGAGATTGTTGAAATCCCTTGGCCACAAGACGTGCTTTGTGTTTGAGAATGGAGCCATCTGCCTTGTATTTTGTTTTGAAAATACAGCGACAACTCACAACCGTGTGTCCACGAGGTCGAGGTACAAGGCACCAGGTGTGATTCTTCTGAAGAGCTGCATATTCATCGGCCATAGCCTGTCGCCAGCGAGCAGACGAAAGAGCATCACGAGTGGTTCTGGGTTCAGCCGTGTGCTTCAACGATAGTGGGTCTTCCATTTTCATTAACCCGGTAAAGGGGTAACACGGCTTGTGAATGCCAGCTTTAGCTCGAATCACCATTGGATGGATATTTTGCTGAGATTCAAAAGATGCAGTTGCGCTCGGTTGTACCAAAGGAGATTTCGAGGAGGAAGAAGACAGAGATGAGTTGCGTGATGGTGAGGATGACAACGCATCCTCAATCAGAGATGGCAGTGCACGACACTCTCGGTCTAATAGTAGAGGTGATTCACTGAGCTGAGTAGAATAATTGGGCTTCGAAGGCGAGTCATTGGGTTGAGGAGAACAATTGGGCCTCGATGACAAAATAGGTCTCAACGGTTCATGATTCTGGGCTGAGATGAGAAGAGAAAATGAGCCCTCATTAGTACCAGCATGCCGTATATTTAAGAAAATAAAGTGAAAAGGAAATCCTCTTGGATCAAAAACCACATGGCGTGAGACATAAATTTGGCATGTATGACTGAGACATTTATGGCCTTTTTGTTGCTGTGCTGGCCCAAGGTAAACACACTTCTGGCTGTGAAACTGTAGCTTGTGAGAATTATAAGGTTTGAGATAAGGATAACAAGCACACCCAAAAGGCTTTAAGTCACTGTAATTGGGTTCAGCCTTATACAATTCCATCATAGGAGTAGAGTTATTCAACACCGGAGTAGGC
This sequence comes from Vachellia pachyceras, assembly GCA_025593235.1. Classification (NCBI taxonomy): domain Eukaryota; kingdom Viridiplantae; phylum Streptophyta; class Magnoliopsida; order Fabales; family Fabaceae; genus Vachellia; species Vachellia pachyceras. The sequence continues at coordinate 30,856 of JANTPZ010001020.1, read as the reverse complement.
AACCAATTTATTAAATAGACTGAGGTTTGAAATGCTTCGACCCAATAAGTAAGAGGTATCTTTGAATGGGCCAACAGTGTTAGCCCCATCTCTACTATATGTCTATGTTTCCTCTCAGCTCTACCATTTTGAGATGATGTATATGGACAAGTAAACCTCATATTGATTCCCTCCTGTTGAGCAATTGGTATAAATGATTTGTATTCAGTACCATTGTCACATTGAAAAGACTTGATCTTGGTATTAAAATAATTCTCAACTTGAGACTTGAACACCTTAAAAGCATGAACGGCTTCACTCTTTTGTTTCAGAGGAAAACCCACACAAACCGACTAAAATAATCCAAAAAATGTATGTAATAGCGATGTCCACCTAAGGATTGAGTTGGTGCTGGACCCCATAAACCAGAGTGAATAAGTTTAAGAGGTATAGAGGCTCGAAAATCTGATTTAGTAAAGGGTAAATACTTGGATTTGCCTAATTGACATGCTTCACAAACAAACTTGTCATACACAAAAAGTTTGACATTACAAGCATTTAATACTGTTTTAAGGACTTTATTGCTTGGGTGTCCAAGTTTGCAATGCCACTAGAAGACTTCACTGTCATGAGAAGATTGTGCAGTAAATGCTTGTGGTTGAACACCAACTTTAGGAACTTGATACAGTCTGTCCAGCACCTTCCCTTGCATCAATGTTTTTCCTGTCACCTTGTCCTTGACAATACACCCCACATTAGTAAATAAAACATCCACATTATTGTCTTCGGTCAGTTTGTGCACACTAAGTAAATTTTTGCTGGCCTTTGGAACAATTAACACATCTTTTAAATGAATCTTGGAATTATCAGAAAAAATAATGGCAGATGCAATACCAGAAACCTTAGCCTTTTCTCCAGTGCAAGTTAACAAATGGGCTTTACCTGTTGGTGTGATATGGGTCATGCCATCTGGGCTTGCAGCTACATGAACATTGGACCCACTGTCGACGAGCCAAGCAAGGTCCGAAAAAGTGTGAGGACTTGCATAATTTAACTATGGGCTTGCATAATTGGATTGTGGGCCTGCAAAGTTGGACTAAGTCATGAAGCCTAGCTGACCTCCTTCCCTGTCGAGACGAGAGTAGCAGAAATCGTAGGTGTGGCCGAAACGCTCACAATAGTGATAGAAGGGGCGATTCCTGCTAGAAAAGCCATAGCCACCTTGTCGGCCATGAGAGCGTCGTCCTCACTGACTGTAGTTCCATGAACCACGAATTCCACTTGTGCGATGAAACTCGGTGAATCCCCGTCCAGCTCCACGAGGATCATGATCCCTTCTTGCGAGATTGGCCGACGGCTGCAGCGTAAGAGACGAAAACTGGTTCAACTGATCAAGACGACTCTCAAAGGCGAGAAGCTGTGAAGAAGCATCAACCCAAGACAGATTTGGTTGATCAACCAATTTGACAACTATTGCATTATAATATGAGTCTAACCCATTCAAAGTATGCATAATCAGATCATCGGTGGATAAAGGGGCTCCGGCGAGTGTCAGCTGATCAAATAGTTGCTTCATTTTTGTCAGGTACTCTTCCATTTTCATACCATTTTTCCGGATTGAGCGAATCTCCGATTTGAAAACCATTGCTCTGGCTTTAAGAGAAGCACATGTGAGGTCTCTGGCTCCATTCCAGAGGTCATGAGCCGTGCGATAGTGCAGGAGTTGAGCTCCGACGTCCTGAGTCATGGTGTTCCTCAGCCACCCGACGAGCATTCTGTCTACTGCGAACCAATCATCAAAGGTTGGGTTCGGTTTCGTCACTCCACCTTCAGAGATGAGACGAGGCGGCGCTGTTGTTGTTCCATTTATGTGAGTTTCCAATCGATTTCCCTCTATAAGAGGAAGAACTACCGATTCCCAGACCAAAAAATTGCTACGATCCAGCTTGATCGAAGAAGTCTGGCTGGAAGACTGAAACAGAGAATAGGTCCTGGACATCATCGAGGAGAAAATGCCTGAATTAGCGCTACTATTAGAGGACGATGAGGAAATCAACATTGTCTTGCCCTAGAGTAGTAATGCTCTGATACCAAGTGAGAATATGAGGCAAACAGAGAAAATGACCAAGCGTAATCCTGATGCTCTAGCTTAGTATAATGGGTGGTCCCGAATCATAACAGAATATCTATGAGTGAGAGGAGCACTAGACACGTGTAAAAAGGGACCACAGAAAGATGATGGCTTAGTATAATCTCTAAATCTATTATCAACATTGCTAATTCTATCTTATTCTAACAGAAGAGGAGAGAAAAATTTGGATGTGTATAAATAGAAAGAGCAACAAGTAATGCAAATGGGACCATATTTCTGGGTATCCGTGTTTTATACCTTTCTTTCTTTCTTTTTAATTTTTCATGAATCAAGAGAAGACACAAATGACCGTATTTTCGACTTATATAATAGTTGGGGGCAATCCTATACCTCTGGATCTAATAATTGGTCCATGAATTTGTAGGACGAAGCCGAGGGAGGGCGGGACGACGGAGGAAGAGAGAAGCAAATACTAGAGAGAGAACGTGCCATGTGGGTGAGAGACAAGTATGAGGAATTTATTAGGAGACAACCAACTAAAAAGGGCCACTTGCGGAGGGTTCTAATCGAATTGGCTGGCCAATAGGTGGTTGAGTGAAGTGCCGTAGTATGGAGCTATCAGGTCGTAATCTAGGCCAGCCAACCGTAGAGGGCTGGCTGCCTATCGAGAGTTCTAATTGGAGTGGCTAACCTGCAAGAGGCTAAGTGAAGCGTTGGGTGAAATGTCGCAGAGCGGAGCCACTGAGATGTTCGAGAGGGGTGCATCGTAACAAGTTCCACGTTAAGAAGGTTTCCTTGAATGAGAGAATAAGGCCTTGGATTTCCCAACTTAAACAGCTAGCTTTTGGGGTGTGGTTTCTCTAAAGAATTGCGCTCGTTACATCAATTAACTCATTTATAAGAAGTGAAAATAATATATTTTACCCTTTCCCTCAATGAAAATAAGATGATATTTTTGTATTCGCTTTGCACAAAACTAAAGGAATAAACTGTATAGTGATGATGATTGCATGAGCCATCATTATGTTTTAATATTGCATGGAGTATTAAATATTGATTGATATTTGATGGTGATGATGGTTGTGAGCTTACTCCGTCACCGAGCTTCATTTTAATGCCAAGAAAGGGAAGCGAGAGAGCATAAGCGGCTTTGGCAAAAAAAAAAAACAGAGAGAGAGCATAAGCGGCATATGTGTGTGTTGGAATAGTCTTAATGGTGGCTATATGGAAATTAAGCTGCGTGCTGCCATGTCCTTTAGTCACTGCTAGTGTTAGTAGCAGAGTTAAAAGACGAGTCAGTGTAAAAGGGTTGGGTGAGGAATTAATGGAGCTTGGAGTGACCAAGGAACACACCGATATCCTTCCATCCATGGTGCCTCTCTTGGATATATCTTTCAGCTGAACAACGAGTTTGCAATTCACAACAAAACACTATCTATGTATACCAGTCCCAGCAGATCAACGTTCATTAAATCAATCCTTTCTTTCTGCATGCGTTTCAGTTAGTTCTGCCGTATCAACAGACATTTATTATACATTCTTTAAGTAATAGGAACGAGTCGTATCTACATTGATCATTTAACAAAACATAAGCTACGCTCTTGTTGGCGTCATCAGGGTCTATCATCTGCGCTTTCTTGATTGATCACCACCTCTGCCATCATGTCGTTGCCCCTCTGATGCAAGCCCACCCCAAGTTTCCCTGCCCCCAGTTAATGGGCTCACTCAATTGAGTTCACTCTCTGTATTGTATCGGCAACAAGAGAACTAACTAATTAGTACTCTGTAATTGAGTGTGAAATGAGCAGGCAGTGCACCAGTACTCTGGCAGTTTGTTGCTTGATGGAAACCTAGAGCCTCAATTTACTCTTGAGCAACTCTATTTACTCCTCTGTTCTTTCGCATTTCTGCGCGCGCCATTCATGAGTCAACTAACTACTGATTCATCAGCTATGTGCTTAGCACTCACATACCTTGTAGAGGTTAATGAGGAGATTGTCGAGTGAGTGCTGGGATTGCTTGGAGCAAAGGGGCCTGATGGATTTGATGGCTTCAATGGCTTCCTCGGCTCTGTCTAATTGCTTCATCACCACCGCCATGTCCTTCAGAGCACTCCCCACCTTATCCCCCACTTTTATCGCCTCCTTAAACAATAACGCTATCGTCGCTTCTCCGTCTTTCTCCACCAGCTGCTTCAACATCCATCGAAACCCCAAGTCTTAAAGTGAAAAGGGACAAACAGAGATTTGCATGCATGCATGCGTGCGTGCGTGCGTGCGTGCGTGCGTGCGTGCGTGCGTGCGTGCGTGCGTACGTACGTACGTACGTACATACATACATACATACATACATACATACATACATACATACATACATACATACATACATACATACATACATACTCACAGACCTGAGCATGCCTGGCCCTCACATAACGAGTATCCCCCATAATGAAGCTTGTGAATAACATGGGAAAGGTAATCTCTTTTCCCTTCGGGCCTCATGCTCGTCGCTCTTCCTCCTCCTGCTTCTGCCATTGATTGAGATTTGAGAAGGCAAAGGCTCTTATGCCCCAGAATCTAGATGAATCCGGATGCAAACTCGGCCTACATTCCTTCTGAGACCGCAAAAGCAATATCCGCAATTCCGCATGAACGTGGTTGTAAACTCCGTTTCCATTCCTTCCACAGCCCAATCCTACCCTTCCTGCCGTATGTCTCCTCCCATGCCACACGTGTCATCATCTCGTCAACTGTGTATGCCTCGGTGCGTTTTTGTGTATGACTCAGTTTAATCCTATAATGATTGATTATAATATTCCTGTGTCCCTCTCTTGATATACTGTCATCCATCCATATATCTCTTCTAGCTAACCACGGCCCACCATTTTTCAACTTTACGTTCTTGTTTTTTCATGCATTAAGAAAATAATATCAGAATTACCCCGTCATGTACATGAAAGATGAATCGCCCTTTTTTGTTAATTCGACCAATTTTGGTTGCTTCATGATCATGTTTCTGTTAGCGTCAAAAAGATATTTACATAAATCAAAATAAAATTCCTTTCATATACTTACTTCGTAGACTTTAAATCATGTTGTAAATGCAATCTCTTCTACTAATTTAAGTAGACAGTATACCGATGAGGTGAGATTGCGGCATGACATGATCTTAAGCTTTTTTTTTATGTACTATTAATTCCCTTTTGATATCTTAAGCTTAATTAGGAATAACTCTATTAAAAATCATTTTATGCGGACTCAACTACGGATCTTCGTTTTGCAATCTCTTACATGAAAGTGAGGTTACAGCAATGTACGAAGGATGTTCTGTGATTTTCTGATCCATGGTAACCGCAAGGATTCGATCGGTGCAACAAGAAAACTGCATTCGGTGTATTTCTGTAACCGTATATGGAAACTGAATTTATATAGTAGGAAGTCAAAGAGAAAGAAAGTGACGCGAATAATTATGGGAATATTGAAGAAGCGAACCTGGTCTAGATTGCCGGTTAGTTTCGCTAGCTAGGATGCCTTATCTTCGCTAACCACCGGGCAGCACCAGTGACGGACCTAGGACTTTAGTTTAGGGGTGTAAACTAATTTATTGTTAATATATTTTGAGAAGAATTTAAGAAAAAATTTAGTGGGTTCAAAATTAATAAATGAGTAGATGCAAAATAAATAACATAGTACTAATATATACCTAATTTTCTGGAAGTCAGGGGGTGCAGTTGCACCCGGTGGGATGGACGTAGGTCCGCCCTTGGCAGCACCTCAGTTCTTCCTCTTAAATTTTCCCCTCTATGAAATCAAAAAATTAATGCCAAAATAATTTGGTGCAGAACTTATTTTTACTCCCTCCATTCCAAAGCTCCACTTGAATGGAAAGAAAAGTGAAGGAGTGAAAATGAAGGAAGGAAGAGAAAAATGAAGAGAAAATGTAATTACTTATCATATTTAGATAGATGAAGGAAAACAAAAAGAGAAAAATGGATAAATAGTTGAATGACTAAAATATTCTTAAATAAAAATCTTTTAATAAATAATTAAATAAGTAAAGTATCTTTAAAATATATCAAATATAATGTTATGAAAATATTATACTTACATTAATATCATTAAATAATTTAAATTCAAATTATTTATTAAATATATGTTTTTATGTTATTATATTTCAAGATAAAATAATTTAGATAAAAATATATCATATGTAAAGATTTAGTTAACAATTAAAAAATAAATTAGATAATTAAATATATCGTAAAATATATTCTTCTATAAAAAATCATAATCAGAATTTTAAAAAATTAAATGTTAAACTTAATATTTTAGAATGAAAACAAAACCATATGAATTGATAAGAAAAGAGAGGTTTTCTCCATTTTCTCTCCATGAAGAGAAGTTGAAAGAGAAAATGTGATGGAACATATACCCTATTTTCTTTTAAACTTTTTCTTATTCTCACATTTTCACTCCATTCAAACAGGAGAACTCATTTCTCTCCTATTTTCTTTTCAAGTTTCATTTCCTCCCCCATTTCCTTTCCATTAAGTTTTCAATTATATGTATTTGCATAATAATATTTATATTGTCCGGATGGTGATGAACGTTGCATTGAGTTACGTTTGTTTATTTATGGATGGACAATCATTTACAATCATTTACCTTAAACAGACAGCTTGAGGCGTTTCATTCACCACATGTTTGGTACCAGGTTAAATTTGTTGCAATATCCAAATCCAAATTTAATACAACGGTTAAACTACCGTAGTCTTTGCATTTGCTCTTTCTTCATATGTCATCAACATAAATTGCATTTGCACCCGACAGGTGTGGCACTTGAGGCTCAGATATCCATCATGAAAGATAAAGACATTCTGGTAGAAAAGATCATATAGAAAAACTGAAGATAAATACAAATATGATGTAGGAAACCATAAAGTTGAAATGAATGGCAGCAAACATAAAAACTAGAAGCTTTCCAGCTAAAAAAAGATGCGCAAAACCTTGCCCATATCAACTTAATCACTAGAAAACATACTATTGCTTAATACTGCAGGATCATGAGCTAAGTCACACTATCAACAAGGTATTCTGATAACAATTCAGGTACCGGGCAAGCATTTAGAAGGAACGGAAAGAAAATCAACTAACATCATGCCTGGTTGCCACCACCCCGTGACGAACGTCCTCCCATTCGTCCCCGACCACGGCTATAACCCCTGCCTCCACCCCTGCCTCTTTCATAACCAGTACCTGTGGAAATCAAGTATGGGTCGTCACCACTATGAGACTGAACAAACGTGGATACAAATAGATCCCTCAAAAGGAATGTAGGCGACTTTTCTTTGGGACTCAGAGAAGGGTGACTTGGTTAATTAAAAATAAATGTAGGGAATCAAGAAAGCATATCCTAGTCAAACACTTGTATCCTGAAAAACCATACGTATAAAGGGGGAAATAACCAGATCAAGAGAAAGCAGGTTTCCCCCCACCGAATGTCAATATTTTGAATTCAGAAATATAGTATATGCAGTCGAAATAAGCTTACCACGATAACCCCAACCTCTTCCTCTCCCACCACCACGACCCCGATTTGAATATCCACCATTATCTGCAATGAAAAGTGAAAACCAAGATATATAACAGGCAATGAAACAATATGAGCAAATAAGGAACAAAATAACTGTCCAATCCATACCTTGATAATTTCCATATCCACCCTGGTAATACCCATACCCGCCTTGATAATTTCCATATCCACCCTGGTAATTTCCCCCATGATAGCCATATCCACCCCTTCCCCATCCCCTTCCTCTCCCTCTTCCCCGCCCCCGGCCATATGAGTCTGAAGAAAAGGATACAAGATGTGTTTATGAAATTAGGGGAGAAAAGGATACAAGATGTGTTTATGCCATTATGGGTACAAAAAAATTTTACGCTTAACTACTTTTTCAAATTCTAATAGGCCACCTTCGTTTACAGCATTATATGGAAGACGTTGTGGTTTTGGTTGCTGCTGCTGATAACTGAATTGTGGCTTTGATTGTTCCACATTATACGGAGCTTGATACCTGTGCAAAAAGCCATAGAGACAACATCCTAACAATGTCAAATCCATATATCCAGAAGCTTATAAGGTAAGCTTGAAAATTAGACCTAGCAGGAAATACGTATACTATTTCTTCTATGATATTATAGCAGCAAATTTTGAGTGAAAATAATCAGAACTGGGAAAATGATACTACAAGTCCTTGAACTACCTACCCTGGAGAGTTTTTTTTTAACTCTCTAGTTGATAAGGTGATTGAGATCATAGAGACATGGCGAGTCATTTCCACGCTGCATCAAGAAACTAATGTTTAACGACCTCTAATATAAAATTGAGGGAAAAAAGTGCATACACTCTTGAAGTCCGAAGCTTTAAACTCAAAATCAATAATTATATCTTACGGTACAAGACCCTCTTCAATGGGTTCCCACACATCTGTTATGCTTATTGAACTGATGGCAGTATCTTGATGCAGCCGGGGAATCCTCTTCTGTTTTAAAAGATAGAAATACAACCAGAGTAAGAACACTGTGAATAAAAAAATATCCAGTATTTTGAGGATTTTGGCATGTTTTACTTTCTGACAGCAATTTGGGTGAGTGGCCTGGCAATTTCCGACATGTTTCCTAGTTCTCATGCCACAGGACACAGACAACCCAGGTCATTCCAAGTCTTTTTATTTTTTCAATTTAAATACAACGTATGATATCTGGTTCTACCAAGACAAGTTTAAGACTTTTGGACTCAATTAGGATAGCACTCCCAACATAACTTTTGCCATTACACGTAATATGTGCATGCTTTTACATGCTCTACTCTTTTCGTTGGCCACACATACTTTTCACTCTTGCATCAGTATAACACAGGGGGAGATCTTCAGAAGAATTCAGACCTTTAAAATCTCAGCAATGGCAACTGTCTTGCTGATTGCCTGTCCCATTGCCTTCAAGACAATCTCCCTCACATGTTTTTCCTGGAGTGCCAAATTCAATAACAAAGTAGGAAGTCACTTACAGTAAGATAGACTTATGATAGACTACAAAAAAACCAACAAAGAAAAAAAATATCATCATATGCAACAAGGTTATTTCAATCTAATGCATAATTCACTATCATAAATCAAATTTCCATCGACTGAAAATAATTAATACCATGCTACTTCCCATCAAAGAAATGACCTCACTATATTATGAATGATATCATGCAAAATTGCAACCTAGGAAAAAAAAAATTTCAAAGATGTACTTAAACCCAAAAACAAGACGGTTGTCCCTCTTAAATAAAGCTGTTCAATTTCTGTTGCCAGTTCACTTAGTAACAATATCACTGAAATTAAAAAGAAGACAGTAGCAGTTCTAAAAAAGATCATTAGGCAATGGGAAAAAAAAACAGTTATGCCCCCATTGCGGCAGGGGAACAAAAGATGAGTAGTTAGAAGTCAAGACAATTCGGTTTACAACGTTGCCTGCTTATTATGAGCATTATCGCACCATGATCAGATTAGACAGAACATGCTGCTCTAAGCCTGTTCCACTTATTCCCGCTTGATTCATTACCCCCACGTTAGCATTTTGTCAGAGTAAACAAAGAAGATTCACACACATGCATAAACACAAATGCAGACACAGAACATTATGTATTTTAAAAATGATACTTTTCCTCTTTCTACCCTGTTATATAAACATTGCATGGGGTTTCCAGTGACATTCCCATGAAAAGTCCCAATTAGATTAAATGGTTTGGAAGATAACCTACAATGCCTGATAGAGCCCTTTACTTTGCTATCAAACTCTTCACTACCAATTTCATAATTTCCATTTGCTCCATTCCTTATTTATCGCTGGCATTCTCTTATTTCATAATTTACATAATTCAATTGTTCGAACATTTGCTAATTTTCTTAATCTCATAGTTAGATATTATATTGGGATTTCCATCTCTTCTTTCTCACTTTTCCTTTGCAGCATAATAAAAAAGGCTGGTACAATGGCAAATATAGCTCTGATAAGACCCAGAATCTAGTTACTCATCAGTCTCTCATACTCTCTCTATTAAGCAATCATCTCACTCAATGGAAGAGAATAAAAGCCAAAAGAAGGGAGAATCTCCAATCTCAAAACAATACTTTCATGCAATTCAATTGATGTCCTAACTTGATACAACCTAGGATATTTATAGAAGGAGAAATATAACTGACTCTAACTAATTCATTCCATAATCCCACTAACTCATAACTACCCCACTAATTTACTAACAAACCCCATAACTCAGATTTAGCAACTGACTCAATACAAAATAAATAATTAAAATACATAACAAACAATTATGACTAATTCAACAACTGATTCCCTATTCCTAGGATCCTATCAAGCTCCTTGTACCCCACAATAAGCATGTAGTTTAACTGTAGGATGTGAAGACTACACTAAAGTTGCTTCACCTCAGTATAGCCAGATAAAGTTCACGTGCAAATCCCTTTAACTTGTATGTTAGGCACTCTCTCAACTATGATACAGGATTTCAGATAGCTATTCAAACTTAAAATTACTCTACAGTTTGACATGGAGAAAAACTTTTCAAGAAAAGACAGCGTGTTAATATCTCAACACCAATTGGGAAGGGATTGCTTCAACTTTTAACTGATCATGACCGTAAGAAATAAGATGGCCCCAGTGAATCAGGCATTTTGCTTTAAAAGAAGAAAATGATACAAATGGCAGAGAAATATACAAGCAGGTAGTCAAATGGGAATAAAATACGCCTCTAATCCACAAATCTCAGGCACCAGTTTTGAGGGTTTCAAATACTTTATTAATTGGGGGAAAACGTGAGGAAGTCACTCTTCTATAGATTCGATCGGTCCATTGATTAAATTAAAAACAGCACTCTGCAAGCAATGTAAAAGCGAAACCAACGCCTAACCTTCCAGAAGTAGATACAGATACTACCAAAAACACGAGGTATTACAAATAGTCTTAACGGCAAAAATAGGTTTGTTAACCAACGGCTTTCATTATTCAGTGAACAGCTGGGAATGTAGACGGGCTGTATCAATCTATAGACCAAATTGAAACAGGGTAAGCAAAAGCCGCTACAAATAATCTTAACGGCTACAATGGCATTAGTAACGAACTATTCATTATTCAATGAACAAAAGGCAATGATTGACATGTAATAATCTATAAATCGAAACGGATATATCAAATAGAACAATGGGGAAGTAACTCACTCACACATGAACTCTATCAGTCCATTGGTCAAAACCAATAGACAAGTCTACTAGCGATGTAACCTAAAAAACCAATCTTAAAACACAAGTGAATAGAGGTCTTGACCAAAAATAAAAGGAAACTCAGAAAGAAATCACAGCCAAAGTAGGATTAGCACGTATATCAATTCACTGATCAATAAATCCACGAGAATGTAGATTGATTGAATCAACATACAATCAAAAAAGGAAGGAAATGAAACCCCGAAAACACGTAGAAAAGCAAAGGAAAAAGTTAAAGGATACCTGGAGAAGAGAGGTGGCATAGCTGATGTAGTTTCTGATAGCGCCTTGGGTGGTGATTCGGATCTCGTTCTCGTTTATCGGCGATTCGGGCTTTGGCTTCTCGACCTTCTGGTACCTATCCATGGATTCCGGAATGGGAAGACAGAGGGAGAGAGGTGAAAACCCTAACCTTAAAACCCTAGTAGATAGCAAAGTAAAGGGCTCTAAAACCTCAGCGTGCTTTCTGTAGTTTGTCAGGAGTGTCAATGGGAACCAATTTTTAAAATGACATCTCTGAATCTGTGAAATGTGAATCGAAATTCCTCGTTGCAGCGCGTGCAATCCACCAACCGCTCAGATCTGGCTGCCTGCATGATTTTTCATTCATTTTTTTTTTGGTTCAAGTTTTAAATTCTTGTATTATTTTGCCATTTTTCTGCTCCCTTTTCCATTATCAAAAACCATCTCCCCTTAATCACACTTCTCTTTTGGACAAAAATGATAGTACATCCGTGTGGAGGAAATAGTATTTAAGAAATATGCAAAAATAAATTTTCATTTTGAAACATATAAAAACAAATTACTTGATTTCAAATTGTATAATAAATGGACTTTTACAAAGTTAAAGAGACCATATATATATTTACAATAATGAAGTAAACATATTTTAAAATCACCTTTAATAATGTTTGCAGTATGTTAGACGACAAGGAAGTAAATTGGAGATCCAGTAGTAGCCAATAATTTCTTCCATATCTCTCGTATAACAGCTCTAATAAATTATAAACATTGTTACACTTGTTCAAACTTCGAATACCACATGAGACATCTATAAGATAAAGTTGAGATAGATGGAATTTTATTTTGTTCGACATAAAGTATTAAACTCAGAATCTAGCAATATATACAACTCTACATATATCATGCTAAGGCTGTAGGTTTCATGTCACATATAGTTTGAAGTTATTCATAAATGGCCCTGTTTAGCAAGCAGTGACTTATTTTCATAAGCACGTTCAACAGTGCTTTTCCGCAAAACAAGACAATATCCTCCACATATTTGTCTCGGCTTGTGTGAATAAGCACTTATATGTGGTTTATGGCAGTTTGCCAAACGGGCCCATTATTCATGAATTTATTAACATAACACTTTTTCTATCCACTTTATATTATGCATGCATGCGCATAGGCTATAGAGTGAGAGTTAAGTTACAATAACTTAATATTACTTAAATTTTGCTGAAAATTAACTTCTCATCATAGAAATAACCAACAAAAGAGGGTTGGAGATAAGTTCCCAGACTCGGGAACATAAACTATGTGGATGCCTTGCGGAGGCAGATGCTAGATATGGTTACCATGTTTGGTTAATGATTGCAATAATTGGTTCAATTTTCTGTGCTTGGTATTGCTTATTGAAGATTGCAGGTTGCTAAAAGGGACTATTTCATGGCTGCGATTAGATATGCAGCACAAATATATCGAAATACAGATAAATCCACCTCAACCCATGTGTGCTCCATTTCAGCGGGTCATGTGTTCAATTCATGAACCCAAGAATCCACTAGCCGAACAGAATGGCTAACTTTATCATATAAAACAGCTTAGCTGACCGTCATGCATCGCTTTGCTTGCTACCAAAAACACATGGATACACAAGGTCTCTATTATACAATGAAGAGATTCAAAACATTACACAAGTTTTAGTGTTTTACCAAAACCCAACCTTCACCTAGCGAAACTGACCAAGTTGCTTGGAGAGAAAGACATAAAAGCACTGGAAATGCTTTAAACAAAATAGTACAGCATAGTAATAAACAGCTAATATAATTCGCTTGTCAGATTACCTTTACACACCAGTGAATATTACTAATAATACCCATTTATTTGCCAAATGTATATTGCTAATACTACAAAGGCACCGCTTGTTTCATCCACTAGATATATTGTTGACACAGAGAGCTTCTGGTCTTGTGGGATGAGAATGATGAACACTGAACAAGCTGGCGGAGCACGCATCTATACATTCTGGAGCAAATGGTTATCCTAACCGATGCTTTAGTGTTTGCCCAGGGAAGTGCTTCACAATTTTCTCTGTTGAATGCACGGAAATCAAAAGTTACTTGTGAATCAATAATAGAAAGGCAGGTCTCTTTGATAAATTATACAATGTACAGAAAAGTAGAGATCAGAAGGTAGGGAAAATGCAAGTAGATGCCTCTTGCCTTCTAGTAGAAGAACACAGATTCGATATCTACCACATTGGAACTGATATGAAGATACGAATCTCAGGCTCTCTATCAATGCAATTAATGAGATGCCATGATTTTGAACATGATTGTGTAGTTAGATATTTTATTTTCAATTCAGGGATGAGATAGCAAATTACATATAGACAAAACTATAAAAACTTGTAGTTAATTATAAACTTTTGACTACTCTGTAAATTAATAGCAATCATAAGTTCACAGGTGCTAAATATAAGCATGCACATCTTCAGATATTTTATCAAAGGTGTGCAGCAGAATATACTTACAGTGGATTTAGTAGCAGCAATATTGTTGATCCACAACCAGCAAAACATGACGAAAGAGGAAACAGATAGGATGTTTCTTAAGATTAAAACTTTTTGGCCCCGATAGTATCTCATGTTTTATGAGCATTTTTTTTCCCATGGGGAATGCATGGATATATTTTGTGTGTAAAATAAAGAAAATAAAACACACCAAACTTGATTGTGTGGGCGACAAATAAATGCTTGAATCTCACGCCAAGACAATAGTATCAATTGTTACAAATGTCAACATGGACCTGAGAACATGTGTTTTCCCTCCAAAAGAACTCATGAAAGTACAAAGATAATTTAATTACCAATATCAGAATGACCAAATATATACTCATGAAAGTACAACATCGGAAGGCGGGCCTTGGCGCAACTGGTGGGCGCGCTGGCTTTCTGGCCCCAGGACCAAGGTTTGATCCCTGGAAATGGTCTCTTGGCCCAAAACAAAAAACCAAGGTAAGACCGTGTGCATATAGGGTATCTTTCCCCAGAGCCCACATTTGTGCGGGAGCCGCTTTGGCACTGGGGTCCGCCTTTCTTTTAGAGGATTGACAAAATATATATTTTACAACAAATTCAATTTGAAAAGGACACTGAAACTCATTCCATAAATGAAACAAGTCCATTAAGCAGTGTGTTGCCTCTTCATGAAGTTTAGCCAAGAAAGCAATATCTTCCAAAACCCTACTTCTGGTTGTGTTGGACCAAAACAATAACATCGTTCTAGAACACTACTAGTTCCATAAGAAAGCTATAAACTTGACAATATCTTTTACAACTTACAACAACAAGCCTTGTGAAATATCTTCTTCCTCCACCTATGATGCATCAACCTCTATTTAAAGAGGAAGCTAGATAAGTTGCTTACATCTATTTGATAAGCTGAAACACTTAGCTTCATCTCTAGCATGCAGTATGTGATATTAATATAAAATCTGATACGCACAAGACCCATGAGACCCATCACTTAAGATGGTACGATTTGAAGTGTAAAGTTGTTCATGATCACAATAAACATAAAGCTCAACCGAAAACAAATTTAATCATGAATAGGTTCAAATTATACAAGTAATTCAGATAAACAAGAGAGATGAAATAATCTGCCCAAAAACATAATGATCGAAATGCTATAGGAAGGACTATTAACATACGGTGGATCCTGGCAGAGGACTGAACAATCAGGCAGACTGTAGAAGGGCAGGATGTCCTCGTTCACCCAGAATACTATGCAGTGAAACAGTTGAACAAAAGCTGGTGACCTTGTGAAATTTGCTCACAGGTAATGGCAAATGGGGAACTCTTCTCCAACTGCACCTGCCAGACTTGCTATCAATCTCACAAAAACAAGCTGGATATACCCTGTGATAATCTTCATTGAAAACATATATAAAATCCCCCAAACCCACGCATTTCAGACTTGCAAAGTTGTCGTCCTCATCACTATCGAACAAACTGTAAAGTAAACTATGGGGCATCACTGAAATCTCACTTAATTCCATCGTCCTCGTATCCAGCTTCCACAAATTAAGGGACGGTCCAAGAGGTTCGTTACGAATACCAGCAAAAACAACCGCTTCGCTGCACGCAATTAAGAACGATAAAACAACTCCAGGAGGCCTAAGCGTCTGAACCTCACTCCAAACACGTTCACGCAAATCAAATGAGGAAATAAAGCACGAAGATATGCCAAGCACGTAAAATCTCCCTCCAAACAACGCCGACGACAACGACGACGACGAATTGCCAGATCTAAAATCCGCGGGCAAAGGAGGACCAAGCTCCCAAGAGTCCGAACGGGGATCGTAAATTTCCAGATCCAAACGCTCCTCAATATCAACCAAATTCCCGATAAACTTCACACCACCGACGACAATAAACTTAGGGGAGGAATCATTGCCATCAGTGAAAACACCCAAAAGAGGGTTAGTGCGGGGAAAATGGAGCGGACGAGTGGCGCGCCAAAGAGGATTAAGGATTCGAGCGTAACAGAATTTAGGAGCAGTCATGAAGAAAAAGCCATTAGTTCCGATGAAGGAAGTGATGGATTGTTGTTGGGGTTGGAGGGCGGAGAAGGTGGGAAGACGAAGCCAACGATTGGAGACGGGGTCAAAGGCAAAGGACTGATTGTTCTTGGAGGAGATGTTGTGGAAGCCGTAGAGGAAGAACCAGGGTTGGTTATGGAGGGAGCGAGAGCGGGTAATGGAAGAGAAGGTAGGGGAGGAGATGATGGAGTACCAGAGCTTGCAGACAGTGGAGGCGCGAATGAGAGTGGGGATAGGAAGAAAGGAGAGGATGAGCTCGATCAGGTCTGAGCTCAGGCGAGTGATCTCTGTCATCCGAGTGAGAGGAGAGAAAGAGAGATATTTTTTTGGGAGAAGAAGACGGGGTTGGTGGCAACGGAAGACTAGGTGATGTATAGTACAGAGCGGAGAGAACGAGAGACTTTTCCGACTTGCTTCATTTTTATCCAAGAGGCATCGTCATTGACATTGCGGTAGGACTTAGGAGCTGGCAAGATCCAGATTCCCGATCCACAGCTTTATTAATTCATTCATTTAGACAGCTTTATCTACAAATCATTTCTATTAGTATTTTTCATGGAAATTAGTAAAAAATTTAAAAAGACTCCCACTTTACTGTTCATACTAAAAAAAGTTTACAGCTTTCCTATATCACCATTAAATAAAGATTAAAAAGTATCCTACCCCGTGCTTAATAGTTAATACTACCATAAGCCACAGGTGATACATACAAGTAATTATTTTTTCTTTTGCCACACAAGTAGTTCAAATTATATATGACTTAATTAATTAATTTATTTTTTAATTGAAAGAAGTCAGAAAAAGAATCTGAAAATGCGAAAAAAATGCTACATCATTTCAAAATCCTAAGTGCTTGGGACCGTTATTTACGAAATTTAAATAAATCACCAAAATGTCCCGTCAATTATAAAGGAAATAGTTGATGAAGAAAAACGAAACACTAGCCTCTCTTTCACTTCAAATTTAATAAATGACGTATGCCTAAAAAGACATTTAATTTCTCTTTATAATGCAATAAGAATCATATCTAAAGAGATTTTAGACAAATAGTTATGATCAAATAAATAATTTATGATTTGGAATGTAGTGCAAATTTCAAACATCAACTTCCTTCATTATCTTTTACATGCGAAGCTCTAAAATCATGTAATTTATGTTCATGAACCATATTTTAAGTCTAATTTCATACGAAACAAGTTTCACATCAATTGGAGTTGTGGTTTGAAAGATATTATCAAAATACTAAAAATATGTCAAGCTATATGTGAAACAGAATATGATGAAATTTGATCCAAATTCGAATGAGTAAATAGGTTCATTTGAATGACTTATGAAAAATTTCAATAGTCATATTGAAAATTGATTTGGATATATGCTAAATATGAAACCTTTCTTCCTATGAGCAAACATTTCATTCGAAAGAGCTTATAAATCATGTACAAAGGTCAAATTCAAACAACTGTATCTTCTTTATTTTAACTCAAAATTTGAGAAATGATCTATGTCCAGAAAGCCTTTCAAATCCTCTTTTGTAAGGAAGTAAGAATTAGATGCAAAGACATTTTACGTAGATAGTTATGATCAAATAAATAAAGTATGGTTTGGAGTGTAGAGAAATCTAGAGCATCAATTTCCTTCATTCATACATCTTTCATCTGAAGCTCTAAAATCATGAAATTGGTGTCTATGAACTATATTTTAAGTATAGTTCCACATACAATAAGTTTCACTTTGATCATATATGTGATTTGAGAGATATGACCAAAATATAGAAACATGAAATACCATTACTCACTACACCATGGTTGCTTACTCCAATATAAGCAAGCCTCGGTGTTTTGGTCATATCTCTTAAATCACATATCTTATTGATATGAAATTTGTTTCATATAATACTAGACTTATAATGCAGTTCATAGATATAAATTTCATGATTTTAGAGCTTCATATGAAAAAGATATGAATGAAGAAAGTTGACGCTTAAAACTGCTCTACACTCTAAATCAGACTTTATTTATTTGATCATAACTATCTACCTAAAATGTCTCTAGATCTGATTCTTACTGCATTACAAAGAGGACTTTAAATGGATTTCTGGACATAGATCATTTATCAAATTTGGAGTGAAAATGAAAGGGTTAAAGCTATTTGAAGTTGACCTTGTCTTTGATTCATAAGTTCATTTGAATGAAATGTTTGCTTATTCTAATAAAGGTTCCATTTGAAGCATATCCGAATGAACCTTTGAGATGAGTATTGAAATTTTTCGTAAATCATTTAGATGAACTGACTTACTCATTCGAATGAGGATCAAAATTCAACATACTTTGTTTCACATCCAGCCTAATATATCTTTGGTATTTTGGTAATATCTTCCAAACCAAAACTCCCATTGATGTGAAAGTTATTTCATATAAAACTATACTTAACATGAAGTTCACAGAAATAACTTTCATGATTTTACAGCTACGTATAAAAGAGATATGAATAAAAGAATTTGATGTTTGGAATTTGCACTACACTCCAAACCAGAATTTATTTATTTGATCACATTTCTCTGCCTAAAATGTCTTTATGGGCATAGGTTATTTATTTGCATTTCAAAGAGGACTTAATGGACTTTCTAGGCATAGGTTATTTTTTAAATTTGAAGTTAAAATGAAGAAGTTATAGCTATTTAATGTAATTGATTCATAAGCTTATTTGAAGAAAATGTTTGCTAATTCGAATGAATGTCTCATCTTGAGCATATATGAGTGAACCTTTATTTTGGGTATTGAAATTTTTCATTGGTCATTTGAATAAACCCACTTACTAATTTGAATGAAAATCTTTACTTTCAATATGAGTATTGAAATTTTTGGACGCTCATTTGAAAAAAATCTACTTACTCATTTGAATGAATGTCTCATCTTTAGTATATCCGAATGAATTTTTGAAATGAGTATTGAAATTTTTATAGGTCATTCAAACAAACCCACTTACTCATTTAAATGAGGATCAAATTTTAGCATACTCTGTTTCATGTCCATCCTAATATATCTTTGGTATTTTGATAGTATTTCTCAAACCACAACTCCGATTAACATGAAACTTATTTCATATGAAACTAGACTTAAAATATAGTTCATAGACAGAAATTTCATGATTTTATAGCTTTAGATGAAAGAGATATGAATGAAGGAAATTGATGTTTGAAATCTACACTACACTCTAGACCAGAATTTATTTATTTGATCATTACTCTCTGCTTGAAATGTTTTTGGATATGATTCTTACTGCATTACAAAGAGGACTCAAAGGCTTCTCTCAGTATAGGCCATTTGTCAAATTTAGAGTTAAAATGAGAGGAAAGTGTTTCATTTTTCTTCGTCAGATATGCCCTTTATAAATGGCAGGAGGGCATTTTGGTAACTTTCTGTAGATTTTGTAAATGACAGATTGGTTCCTTGCACCTATTTGAGATTTTAAAATTACGCAGTACGTGTTGTCCTTTTGTATTTTTCATACATTTTCTTTTCAATTTTATGCAAACGAACCATACTATCTTAGTAGTCATGGTGCAACTCTATTTTGTTAACCCCTAGTAGAGCAGATGCCTAAGCACTATGGTTCGACTATGACTTGGTCCCTCAATTGGTATTAGAGCTAATGTCATAGGTTCGATTCCTAACAAGATAATTGCTGAGGGGAGATTGTTGGCCAAAGTATGGCATCAATTGTGCCATGACGGAGGCCCAATTGAGGGGTCAAGTCATAGTCGAACCATAATGTTTAGACGTCTACTCTACTAGGGGTTAAGAAAATAGAGTTACGCCCTGATTAACAGCTATAACTTTTGATCTAGTGATAATCACTTGATGTGAACATCTCAATTCCTCGTAGGTGTGTCGATGGATTGAGAGATTTGAAAGAGTTGTGCAGACCTTGAAATGAATCTCTCCTCCTTGCACTACGATCATAGCCTGGCAAAAACGCGCTGCACAATATTTTAATTCAACGAAGTTTCCTCGTTTCGTGGGATTTTACCTAATAGCACCGGTGCAATGCTTTCAAACTTGGAAATAAAGTTGGGTTTATAATTTAGAAACAACGATTCAAGAGCGAACCAACATGTTAATTTGCTTCATTATTTTATCAAGGAGGAAGATGACAAAAGTAAATAGACAGCCTGCCCATATGCAATAATGCAAGGACTAAAATAGTCAATTACCACCGAGGAAATGACAAAATATTGTCTGTCACTCAAGCAATTATTCAAGTTTATATATGTTAATTAAATAATAGTAATTATATATGACAAAATAATAGGTTTTAGTATTTGCTCTTGAAAATGGTATCGTGAATGTGCCAGATTGCTAGATGCAAATGAAAAGTCAGCCGCAGAATTGAAGCAGGACAAAATTAGAGGTTATTCTTGAGATTCTTTTCTTGGAGATATAAGATTTTGAAAGTGGCGAGAGAGGAGAGGAAAGCAAAACAAAACCAAGTCAAGAACGAAATATATCATCAAGTTGTGCTGCAACTTGAGTTGAAATAAAATACATAAAATACCGGTCATCAAAACTTAAAAACAAAAAGAAAGGGACTGAATACTAACTTGTAAACAGAATGAAAGAAATTTACTTCTAGAAGGTTGACCCATTTACGTTGAAATCCAGCATTTAGTCGTCACACACGATAATTTTGAGACTTGAATGCACGAGTAGATCAAAAGGGCACTAGACAAACAATAGAATCCATTTGAACGCTCAACGTCGGACCTTTTCACACATAAATTATAAATTTCTTCACTTGTGCACACATGCAATAATCACACAATTTCATTCCACAATAGTACTCCTGGCAAGAGAGTTTTAGATATTCATTAATGTAATTTCTGTTACTTTAATGTTAATTGATTCAGGGGAAAATTGGGGATAAATTTCTAATTGAAGAATTAATTGACCATAAAGACTTAGTCAAATAGTAACTTGAATAGATATATAACATTTAAAGGAAAAAACTACCATTAAAAACTGTGAAAGTCCGATTCCATATGTAGGAAGCCTAATTGTATATTTTTTCACTTTGCTATTTTCACATTTGCGGAAGCTCACATGGATATTTAGAAAACTCAGTTGCATATTTGATATTTTGCAACTTTATGGAAACTCACTTGTATATTCTATAAGCTCAGTTGCATATGTAAAAAACTCAATTGCATATTTTTCCACTTTACTATCAGTACTTTCCAAAATGACAAATATACAATTGAACTTCTACAAAAGTGTAAAGTGAGAAATATGCAACTCAGCTTTCTACATATGCAATTGGACTATCAAGATATGCAAATGAGCTTCCACACTATATAAGTGAGTTTCTACAAAGGTGTAAAATGACAAATCTGCAACTAAACTTTTTAAATATATAAGTGAGCTTCCACAAAGATGCAAATAACTAACTAAAAAATGTGCAACTACGCTTTTTACATATACAATTGAACTTTTAGGATATGCGAGTGAGCTTCCAAAAATGTGCATATCCCAAATATGCAAGTAAACTTCCATAAATGTGTAAATGTGTAAAATGAAAAAAATATACACTTAAATTTCTTACATATACAACTAGACTTCCACAATATTTTAATGTTTTTAAAGGTTGTTTTACCTTTTTCCTTTAAATATTATATATCCATTCAAATCCCTCTTTAGCTAAATCCTTATGACCAATTAACTAATTCTTAAATTGGGGATCATTACTAATTTTCCCTTGATTTAGTTACTTGCCTATAATCCTAAAGTGCTAAAACGCAATGTACCGTGCCCAATAATTTATACAATTAGCATAATATAAAAACTGGTTGGTTAATTAATAAAACTAAAATTTCATGTATTGAGAACCACATAATAGCAGTATTTTTTAGTGGTACGTGATGGGAGGCAGCCGCATCGTATCTACGAAACAACTTAAACAAGACTCGAATCATTCTACGGTTCCACCTGACTCCTTTATCCAAAATTCATGAGGGTCATTAAAGTATGCAAGCCAACACCCCTGTGGTGTAACAGCATGTAGAGTGTGCCCTGATTCCTAAAGCGGCACTGATTGTGGATTTCAACTTTGAACCATGGCAATAAAACCCATTCATCGTCATGAATAATCCAGAAGGAGATTACCTCATTTTATAAAAAAAATATTGTTGAACGTGTATTTAAGCCTGTAAACACTGAACCAAACATGTATATAGTAACCCAACCACAATTGCTAAACGGGAGCACTTGCATTTCTTGTATTTTCCATGAAGCCCAATATATAAAACATTTTGACTGGTTAAAATCAGATTAAACAAATTCTCTCAAGGGAAAGACTTGTAAAATTTAGCCACCGCCATTATTACAGAACATATTTCTTCATTCAATGGAAAAGATCTTGCAAACGTGCATATCCAGGCCACCATGAGAGCCCTGAGCCATTATCATAAAAAAATAAATGAATTAAATCGTTAGAACACAATAAGTTATTCCAAATGCTAGTGTAAATAAAAGAAAAGTGGAAAAACTCTAATACTAAAATCCTCCCACAAACGTAAAGATAAAATATACACTTGCTGAAATTGAAAGTTGAAAGCGACATAGGTCTTCATTAATGCGTAATCATAAGCACACAGGATGTCGAAAAGCTGCGTCACATAGACACTATCAAAACACAAAGTTGAGTCCTTTGGCCAAAAGACCAGTTGAGTCATTATATCAAGCAGTCTTTGTATTTGTATTTCCAGATAACTTTGTATATCCTCATTGACAGAATAATAGCAACCACCAACTTAATATATATATATATATATATATATATATATATATTACACAGACTACAAATCTTTGGTTGTTCACAATAGTCAATACCCATAAACTTCCAAAAGCACAGAACTTTAGCATCCTAGTGCAATTCAGGTGGCCCACTATACTTACTTAAAGATCTAGGCTTACCGGGTGACTACTCCCATAACTTTATCATCGACACATCCTCACCCACACCTCTCCCATTATTTTCCCGTCATTTTCTTCAATTTCCCTCATTGGCCCTGCATTACTAAAAGAAGTACCATGAGAAAGTCCTGTTATCTAATGTTGAATCCACATTTTTCTTGCCAATAATATACAACCACTCATCCTAATTCTTAATCTTTTTAAAAAGCGCTGATGTAGCAAGAACTCATAAAGCAAGGACTGGGGATGAAAGAGAGAATGGAGAGAGAATTTTTGAGAGAGAGAAAAGGGGTGCTAAACGTAATCATAACCTCAATAACAGTTCAAGTATGGAAGTGAGGGCATGAGGAAATTGAAATTTCATTGATTAATCCCAACATTGCTATTTATAATCCAATTTTCCTTTCCCATTCCCATCGTGTGCCATGGTCAGAAAAAGTCGACCATATTTAGGTGAGTGTGAAAGCAAAATCACAACAAAACACAATTGTGATATTTCTTGGTGAGGCCTCATCACCTTGAAGGAAAAAACTTAAAAAAGACAGATGGTTTTCTTAATTACATGAAACAAGGCTATCTACCCTTCAAGAGGGGTCAAAAACCCCAAACTTCAGCAGCAAGAATCCTCATAATATCACAACTAAGTATTTTTCTTAAACCCTGCCGTAGCCAAGTAATAAAGCCCAAGTGGAGAGACTCATCCCCAATAATCTTCTGAAATCGAATGGTGGTATAGGATGGAACTTATTTTGGAATATGAATAGCATATGTCTGGAGTGTGAGTGCATTCCTTACCGCACTAGAAGCATTTCCAACATGTGTGGGCAAGTGACTTCATCTCTAGCAACCCCACAAAGGTATCAAGCTAGGCTGGCAGCATTTAATGATAGCCAGGTTGAGACACCAAATTGTTGCTCTGAGTTTATGTATCCGACATGGCAGTTTGGTTATGGTGGATGATGTCTTTAGCCAGGCCATGCCTCCCTAGGTGGCTGATCTATATCATCTAATTCACAGTTATGTTATGTCTTTGATATAATAGACACGCATATTAAATCCCATCTTACTATCCTATATCCCTATAATTCTCATCACACTCCTCATTAAGCCCTAGATTTACAGTGTCCACATGGCTAACCATAAAACAATTCATCTATCTTACATCATGTTCTTAGATATTTTAGTCCCAATATCACAGCAAAAAACATGGCCACACGATGAGATCACCATGTATTACACAAACACCAGCAATTTCTTAACTGCTAAACAGAAAAGGAATACGCACAGCAAAAAACATGGCCACACGATGAGATCACCATGTATTACACAAACACCAGCAATTTCTTAACTGCTAAACAGAAAAGGAATACGCTTCCTTAATTCTTTGGAGCCAACTGAACACAGCAATTGCCTGATGCAATGAAGAAAGGGGCTTTTAAATTTTTAAGTGTACAAAGCGGGAAAGATTATTAAAACACGTGTCTAAATATAAGTTGCAAGCAATTTAAACTTTGGGGTATGCTACTACAGATGATTCTTCATTGCAATAGACTATTTTAAAAGGCGCCCATGAACTAGTCCTAAGGGTTAATGGATGTTCTGAGGAACACCCAAATATAGAATATCCTAGCAACAATGGAGGAGTAAGTAATGGCAGTAAAAAAAATTTCTCACGGCAGAGTGAGGTGTGAACAGAATAAGGGCAACTATAAAGCAATAAAGCAAAATAACAATCAGATAAATTGAGGACTAAGGAAGGAAGCTCACTTGATGGCAAACAAGGTAAACACTAGAAAAACAGGAACCACAACCATCATGAGATCAGTTTGACTTATGTGACCCAACCATAAATCATTGTGCAAGTTTATAACCGACATGGCCTAAAGACATACTCTTGATTGAGATGTAAGCAACCGGCCATACAGTTGAGGTTTTGCAGAAAATTTACTACTCTTCGTAGCTATTGCAGTCTGGTTCATACATATGTCAGAAGTACATCCATATGAAGAAAGAGTTTATGAAATTAATCCAGCTACGTTGGGCAACAATTTCCAGAATAAGAATACAATGAAGGAGTGAAGGCATGACAGAAAAAAGTTCGCATAGAACATCTGACTCATGTCAGCAGTGCCAACATATTCCTTGTAAAGTGAACTCAGCACTTCACATGGCATTTATTTTTGTCTCGGTGAAACCGTGTCCCAAAAATTATTGTCCATTACAATTAAAATAAAAAAAATAAATCAAGATGTAAATTGCAATGTAATAAAGTTAACTGTGTAGGAAACATGCAAAAAATCAGTTAAACTATGCCAACTGCCAACATGCAAAAAAAAAAAAAAAAAAGGGAAGATTGAAATCAAACTGGAATATGGGTAAAATGAGTTTACTATTTGTTATTGGCAGATGTATTTTTCTCCGAGGAAGATGCATAGTCAGGAGGAGAGTATATCAGTGCAGCTAACATAGCTCCTGGTAGCACTGCGTACTTGGACAGCACTGCAAGTTTTCTAACCAGTGGCTCTCCCTTCATAAATGCCATTTTCTGTTCACTTTCAGGTGTACTACCCAGTCAGGTTGAGAGATAGGCTGAGATGTTAAATTGGGGAGCTTGTAAAAGCACGACAGAATCATGAAAACAGGAGTACACTTGGCAATATAAGATCACTGATAAAATACCTTTCTTCTCTGATTTATGACAAATGCACTACTCTGTAAAAAAAATGAACTCTAGGAGGTAGAATCACATATTTACCAGTCTCAGATGCGTAAATATTTAATCAAAAAATCCCAAGATAATGTGATATAAATTTCAGGAGTCATGTAAAAGTTGACAAAATTGAAAACAAGGGAGTTTACAGATACACACACACATACAAGTAGAGATTCTGGAAAGAGGACAATATGAAAGGGGTGAATGTGCGTAGATGATCGAGAGGCACAATGACAAAGTAAAGATTTTGCAATAGAATCTAAGGGAATTGTTACGTGTCATTTGTGTCTACGCTGGTAAGGCTGAGTCATCAGCATTTAGTTAGAAGCTAAGCTGTCTTCATAACCGTTGTAACGATTCTGTTAGTTAGCAACCGTATGAGAGTAACAGAGCAGCCGTATGAGAGTCACAGTTTATAAGCTGGTGCAAGCAATGTAAACGGTGTGCAAGAATTAATACAGATTTCCTTCTTTTCCCTTCTTTTCTTTCCCTCTGGCTCTTTCGGCCTGTACCAATGGTATCAGAGCCATTTCCGACGACGGCGCCGGACACACGATCAACAGACCAACTCAGCGATCGGGAGAAGCGCGCGCGGACATCCCAACCACCGTGATGGAGAGCAATCGTGTGTGTTTAGACCAGAACACAACTGATATCCCTGACCTCAAGTTCACTATATCTCATATTCAAGCTTCATTGAAAGAATTAGCAGCTGGCATAGCTTCCTTAGTGTCTCGTGGCCAGGGGAACAACAATAGAGGTTCGTCAAGCTCGCCTCACCGGAATCCGCCCATACAATTTGGCTCTTACGGTGCACTTTCAAGAATTGCTTCCATTGGGCTGTTGGCGGAAACGAAAGAGGAAATTGCTCGGGCCAAATCCGCCTCTTCTGTCCCTGCTGCCGAAGCTGCATTTGTTGCTCACACTCCTCTGCCTAGCACTTCGACTCCTCCTCCGGCGATCGCTCAACCGTTTCCTCCGCTGGCTAAGGTTGTTTCTGCTACACCTGAGAAGATCGTGACAACTCCTCATGCTAAGAAGCTTGGGAAGCAGCACAAGAATGATATTGGATCGGTCGTTGGTTCGAATCCTTTTGGGTAGATTACTCCTGCTGAGGTGGCGACAGCTGCTGGAATCACATCTTCCAAGAGTAACGTGGCTAAGGCTGTGGCAAAGGCTCTTTCTCAACATCTGGTAGTAAATGCTAGCTGCAACGTTGGGGGGAACTTTACCTCTCAGAGCCGCGAGGGCCTCGATTTCTCCAACTCTGATTGCGAAGAGGAAAACGATGAAGAACAACAACGAAGCGAAGAAGAAGACCACAACGATGCCGCCAAAGCTTCCTCCGGAGCAAAATCCAGAGCATCGGGGGATCAGCTGGACGAGGTTGACGAAAAGCTCAAAGCATTGAGGCTCAAGTACCAATCGTCCTCCTCGCTAACATCTGAACCTGTAACACCTGTTCAGGAGTTCGAGGAGGCTGCTAAGGGAGGAACGCAGAGCTTGACGTTGGGTGCTCTTGATAATAGCTTCTTAGTGAACGATATGGGCGTTCAGGTTTACAAAAATTTTAACTATGGAATTCATGGGTGGTAAGTTGCTGAGAAGTTTAAATTCAGGACAATCAACGACAAGGAAAGCATTATTCATGAGGGCAGAAATTAATATGATGCTTATAAGTTCAATGAAAGAAGGGAAACCACATGCCCCAAGTCTTCAACAGCTTGATCTCGAGACTGACAAGGTTGTCACTGAATGGAAGTTTGAGAAGGATGGAGCTGATATTACCATGAGAGATATCACAAATGATACTAAGGGATCACAGTTGAATCCTTCTGAGTCGACATTTTTGGGCTTATATGATAATAGGCTTTGTCAATGGGATATGCGTGACAAGAAAGGAACTACTAGAGATGGTCCAATTGTTGTAGGGCCCCTTGATGGAAAATTACAGATGTATTCAAAGACATCAATGCGACAAGCAAAGACTGCCTCTCCAGGGCTAGGCTCTCAAATCACTCATGTTGATGTTACTTATGATGGCAAGTGGATGCTTGGCACTGCTGACACTAAGTTGGATGCAGTTGATGATCAGGAGGAGACAAGATGGAAGTACATTCATGGCATTGTTGGCTATACTGCTACTTCGTTCCACATTCAGCTCAAAGGGCCAAATGGGGTTTATTCAGTGGAAACATATTAACAAAGAGGACACTACATGGGAAGAATTGGATATGATTCACCGTCAAGTTCCCTTATTTTTTTTCTTTTCTTTTTTTTTTTTCACCTGTACCTACGGCTAGGAACCAGCTGCCCTCCATCCTTGAGGACAAGGATCTGCTTTAGGGGGGGAGTAATTGTTACGTGTCATTTGTGTCTACGCTGGTAAGGCTGAGTCATCAGCATTTAGTTAGAAGCTAAGCTGTCTTCATAACCGTTGTAACGATTCTGTTAGTTAGCAACCGTATGAGAGTAACAGAGCAGCCATATGAGAGTCACAGTTTATAAGCTGGTGCAAGCAATGTAAACGGTGTGCAAGAATTAATACAGATTTCCTTCTTTTCCCTTCTTTTCTTTCCCTCTGGCTCTTTCGGCCTGTACCAGGGATGATCAGGAAGGTTAGGAAAACTTGAAAGGGCTGGATGTAATTTGTGATTCGGGAGACTGATCCTTACAAGTCAAAAATTAGTTTTCCTCATTTTTAGAACAGTCAACCGTATAAACAGTGAAAGGGCCAAGGAGGTGCAGTTCAGGGCGAAGAAAGAAAGGGACGTGATGAACTCACCTTAACGTGAACGTTCGCCGATTTGTCGTCGGAGGGGTGTAGCCGACGGTGGATGTTGCTCCGTCGCTGCCTTCGCTCTCTCTCAAACAGCTCGCGCTGACGCTCTCTCGCAGAAGGCCACGCAGATCGCACGGGTCGGGTTCGACAGTGTATTCGCGTTCGGTTAGAGGTTAGTACGGGGCAATTTTGGATTTGCAGTGTTTAAATAAGGATAATGGGTTCGTTTGGGAACACGGTGTAATAAGTAATTTATTTGTATAAAGATTTATGTAAAATTGGAAATAAATCAGATTTTAAAAGTTATTTGTGTTTGGAAAAGCGGTGGAAGAAGTAACTTATTTGTAAAAGCTCAGGATTTCAGTTTGTTGATAAAAATAACTTATTTCTACAAGCAACTTATTCCTCCGAAACAGACCAAAAATGTGAACAGTAACTTATAAAGACTTTTGGCATTGTGCAATGCACTTATGGGGATTGAAAAGCGTTTTCAAACATGCCCAATATAGGTATAAATCGTTATTGCCTGTAAAAAGGATATTTCGCTTGTTTGTTGGAACGTTTGAAAAAGCCAAATGCACGTTCAACGGTGTTCTTTTGTAAAATGAGATAATTTCCTCCACATATTTACTTTAACTTGCATAAAAGTACTTCTCTACCTCATTTCCAAATGGACATTGATTATACTTGGTCTAATTGATTTGACGATAAAAAGCAAGTTAATATATAAATAATATAAAACACATATTATATACTTACTAAACTATATTGAAAAAATATCTTTAACTCTTAATTTAAATATAAACGCTAATAAGTAAGCTAAGTGTGAGTGATGATAGAGAAACCTGGAGTGAGGGAGGGAGAGAGAAAGGGTATGTATTAAAGTGATTTTCAATCTTGAGTGCTTGGCTGATAGTGAGAAGGATTCAAGCAAGGAAGAGGATGACCTTAAGTGACGTAACATGAAGAAGATGGGGGACGATGTAGTAATGGAGGATTCACTGAAGCAAAAGCAAACCCGACATGGGAATAGGAGATGGTGAATCAACCCTTGGAAGCTGAGGGAGGAGCAGATGATCTGAACCTTAAATCTATGAGGAAGCAAACCAGTCACATGTCTGGTCTGGTTCAGACCTTAAATCTGTGAGGAAACAAACCAAAACAACCCAGTCTGAATCGGTACGAATCAATTGCAACCTGAGTAACTTGGTGAATGTGTGAGTCACACCAGTTAGATAAAAAAAGTAGAAAACAAAGGAGGGAGAGGACGGAGGTGTCACAGCCTTTGGGGAGGCAATCATTGAGGAAGAGGCGGAGGGTGGCTCCGTAGTGTGGGTTTGGTGATCTACTTGTTGGTAACGATGGCGGGACAAGATTTGCTGTAATAATCTTGGATTCAGAGGGAAGCAGAAGAGAAGATAGGAAAAAGAGAGAGGAAGAAAACGAGGATGGAGAAGGCATTCGAGAGGCAATATAAAAGTGAGTCGGTGATGTGGCCTCACTAATATGTGGCCTCACCTTTTAGGAACCGGTTTGGGTGCTTCTCACATTGAGAAACACACACGCATATATATATATATATATATTAATAATTAATATAATTATAATAATTAATATATTTAAAATATATTTATATATTTAATATTTTAAATTTATTCTATTTTATTTATTTTTTATGGATATGGACATCAGGTGCTGGGGTTAGATCTTTTGGCTCAGCAAGACAGGAAGAATCATCTTTTATCTTCTGCTTCTAGACAGAATGATAACATTCTATGGAAAAACATGTTTGTTGATGTGTCTGCTGACTCTTATACCGGAGCTTACCCTGCAACACAAATTGGCAGCATGTTAATTCCATTTGGCCAGATGGTTATCCATGGCGAGCAAATTTCACAGTTTCAGAGGAAGCGGAATGTATTTGAAGATGCTACTGCTATATGATTAATCACTATATAATTGCATCTCAAATATTTTTTTAATATCTGTTTGCAGAATGGAGATGCTAGAATTTTTTTAATTATTATGAAAATATTTAAAAATTCAATAATTTATAAATAAAAAATAAATAAAATAGAATAAATTTAAAATATTAAATATATAACTATATTATATAAATATATTTTAAATATATTAATTATTATAATTATATTAATTATTAATATATATA
>JANTPZ010001019.1:0-33479 GCA_025593235.1 Vachellia pachyceras | reverse complement strand
ACTCATATGGCCTGGAATTGCTCACTGCTGTTGTGAAGGGTGTGGGCAGGTATGCCTGCTTAATACCTTTCTGCAGTAGAAACCTGAAAAGAAAGGATTAAATATTTTGTTGGTAGTGCATTATGTGATATATAAGTAATGTTGAACTTTCTAGAACCTTAAAAGTCTATGTGTCAAAAGTCATTTACATTAAAGCTTTTGTCTTGTCTTTCTTGAGTTTGCATTTTTTGTCTTGGTCCATAACTTGTAATCATTTGTCTCACAGTGGTTTCACAAATTATTACACATGGACATTTGATTTGTATTTATTGTTTCACTGTCCTGTGCAAAAGTTGTTGTGTTTTGATTTCCTTGTTATACAATTTTTTGTTGATGTTATTACTTTTGTTGTCAAATATTGTTGCCAAATACACATTTTTGAAGGTTCTTGGACATATGATTGGACCATTTCAACCATTAGTCTACTGAGTTATTTTTTATCATGTGCCACTTACGATATCAATCTCAAGTTTTGTGGTCTACAATTTTGTTCTTAACTAGTTACTATTATTTGGCCATTATATTTTTTCTAATTGCTGCTGAGTGTCAGTTATGTCGTTTATCCAACCTAAAATCCTTTTTAACCTTTCTATGTTGTTTCTTTTCCCTTTTGTTTTATCTTGGTTCTTTTTTTTTTCCTGATCCCCTTATCATCTTTCACTGTAAACCATGTATGACTTGTATGTGATTGAATTCCTCATTTATCTTTTGTGTATTTTTTCTTGCAAATTTTCTGAATTCTCCTAATTGACAATATCTTTATTGCAGTCAAGTGCTACCACATGCTGCCTTTACCGCACGAATGATTACGATGTACTTCAAGAGTTGTGCGTTGCCAGAATTAAGAATCAAAGTCTATTCTATCACAAAAATTCTCCTTGTATCAATGGGTGTTGGTACGTACTATTTCTTAACAAAGATGTCTCATTTCTGACTGTTGATATTATTTTGTTGACAGAGTGGCTGTTTGAACTGTCTTTTTCTGAACCACTTCTGGGTGTGTTTGGGAATGCGTTGGGAGAAAGGAATTTACGGATTCCAAGAAGAATTTATGGATTTCAAGATGGTTTTTACGGATTTTAAGATGATTTTGTTTTGGCTTGCGTGCACCGTTGGGAAGAAGTTATTCCCAAACATGCACGGAGATGTACATTCAAATTTTCATTTTTCTTTCATTGGGTTTAGCTTGCTGTTGATTTGTGGCTAAAAGCTCAATGCAATAATTTCTTTCCCTTTGTGCTCTATGCTAACATTTTTTAATTAGAAAAGGTGAATAATAACATGTACGAACAAAATATTAACGTCTTTGTTGTTTGCATCCTCCAACTACTGCTGTACTGAAGTACAAAATGCTATTAATTTCAGTTTATAATTCATCTTTCTTGCATTTTGCTTTTCAATCAGTGAACCATAGTCCACAGCATTATTACTCTATCTTACCTTGAAACTAGAAGAATTTGGAGAAAAGAAAATTATTGAGCTTGCAGTTGATAGTGTCTGCAGCATCTGTTCGAATAATCAGCAGAGTGATGCACAAGTTAGAGATTTTGTCATGCAAATGTTATTTGTGATTGTAGAATAAGGGTCATTATCCTGCCCAATTTGTTTGCCTTTTTTCCTTTTGGTTCGTGTATTTGAGAGTGAGATCTAGAAATATAATTGAATTGTGTAACAAATTGAACCTCTCCAGTGCATTTGTAATTGCCATCTTCTTGATTTTGTCTATGTATGCATCTCCAGTAGCGTTTTATCCTCTCAAACTACTTTTTATTTTCCTGGAGACTGCAGGATTGTCCATATTTGAGTCAAGTTTGGTGCCAAATCAATTTTGTTTCCGTAGTTGTTAGATTAGGCTAGCTTTGATTTACTAATTAGCCATCATGAGCAGGAATGGCTTTATGCCTTGCACAGGATGTGGTCAACAATGCCGTTGTTGATTTGAGTACCATCAGGAACGAGGGTCCTGACGCAAATTCAAATGTGTCTACTATTGCATTGCTACAGCCAAAAAGTAAAAAAAGGAAGCGGAAGGGTATGACAGGTTCTCTAAAGCATCAGGAGCATGGAGTAAGTATTTCGGCAGCAGATGCTCCTAAGCACTATCCTGCAACTCCTATTTCTCTGAGGATAGCTGCTCTTGAAGCGCTAGAGGTTCTTATAACTGTGGTATGTTTCTGGTTTTTTCTCTAATTTCCAAATCATCGGTGAAGTCAAATTTTTTGCTTGACAACAGTTTGTGCAAACTCTAAAGCAAGATAATCATCATAAAATTTAATCGTATTGCTTTATGTGGACTTAATAGTGGTGCAGGTGCTGGTAAGCCACAATTATAAAGATTCTTTCTCGTACACCTTTATTTATCCAACTACAGTTTTTAAAATCTTGAGTAACTGATATCTAAAATGGATGATCTACGTTTAAAAATGATTTGTTTTGACACAATGCTGGCACAAGTTGACTCCTGATAACCATCATTATATAATTTTAATTCTGTTTTATTCAGTTGACTTAAGATTTACAATAGTAATTACCATCTAAAAAAATGAATGAAGAAAAACTTCTCTGTTTTCTTGCTTTTTGTAAGAGACAGGCAGACAGCCTAGAGCACAAAGTTTCCACTATGCACGAGCTCCGGAGAGGGTTGGGGCCACTTTGGGTCTACTTTATGTGGCCATACCATGCATTTTTTTTAAATAGGAAAATGTTTTTTATGATGGAGTTAGAGCATAGGAGAATAGGGGATCCTCTGAGTGAAATATAGAAGCACAATAATCGGAGAGACTAATAAAAAAGTTCTGCAGAGAAGCTCAAACGCTTTGCATATAAGATCAGCATTTCCTTGAAAATCCGTGAGTAGGACATATACCAAAATTGAAGAATGGGTCAATGTGCAATGGAGGGGAGAATGTGAAAATATTTCATAACAAACATTTAAGTCTTGCCAAATTGATCCTAATCCAAAGATCAATTTTGTGGAAAATAGTACTATTAACTGAATTCGCCTTGTCCTCTAGAAAATGGCAGTAGCACAAGTGAGAGAGTAAACAGAATCATCTTCGTCCTCATTCCTGTGGCATCTGCAAACCATAGATATCAATGCATAACTTTGGAACATATATAAATGCATTTAATTAAATCCTCTATTTTCACCAAAAAAATTAAATCCTCTATTCACAGCTCTATGATAATATTAAAATTTCCTTATAATGATTATCTTGTAGGTTAATACATCCAAGTGATTGCAGCAGGTTTTTTCCCCAACCGTGATTTATTTGTGCAAAAAAAAAAATTATTATTTTTGACAGGCTGGCAGTTTGAAATCTGAAACATGGAGGTCAAAACTTGATAATCTTTTGATAGTCATAGCAATTGATTCTTTGGAAGAAGGATGGGTCACTGAGGAAATAAATACGTTTGAGCAAAAGGAGTCTGCAGTTACTTCTGCTGATTTGCAGCTTGCTGCATTACGTGCTCTCTTGGCTTCTTTGCTTTCATTTTCCCAAGCACGACCCCCACATTTAGCCCAGGGTCTTCAACTATTCCAGAGAGGTAATTTTGTTCATCAATATGGAACTCTTGTCATTCTTGCTAATATTTTTGTTCCTAGTTAAAAAAGTAGCAAAGAATTGATGAATTTTGTGCATCCAAAGAAGAAATATTTGTGGCAATTACTGTTGGGAAGATTGGTAGTTCTTGTCTCGTAAAATTTGGTATTGACGATTAAACACAGGCAGGGCTTGTAACTTACAGATGAGAGAAGTCTTCAACTTCATTTTGGATTGATACTTCAATTTCTTCAACCTTTTGTTTTCTAATTTTTGCTATGTAGATTAGGTGTTTTTCTGTAGAACATTTCAGAGTCAAGCAGCGCTGAAAAAGGAGGAAAAGCAAGTGAATTTATCCCCCAATCTACCGTAGGTAACATTTGAAATTAATTCCATCCAGGACAGTTGATAGTGGTCCCTGACAACATGGAGATAACTAGAATTTCCTCTCCGGAATGCCACTCTGGCCCTCCTGTTATTTCGCACCTCATACCACCCAATATTAGCTTAGCATCCATTCATATTAATGGTAAACACGATAACTTTTCGGTATTGTATGCACTTTTTTGCCGCTGTTGGTGTGGTATCAGAATCATGAAGTCCATTCTCGGTCGAGCCTTTACTAAAGTGTTGCCCCTGATCTTATCTCCAAAATTTTCAATTAAAGTAGTTCCTAGTTTCAAATTTTGTCTCTGCACCAATTGGTCGACCGTCAACTGACTAATTCCAGTCGCTATGGATCATGAAAATTGCATGCTAACCGGACACTGTTTTACACTTCTTGAATATGAAATTAAGCGTTTTGGCTTTTTAATTTTTGATGAGAATAGTTCATACCTGCCTGCTATAAGGCATCATTGTTATATGGTAGCGAATGTTGGGCTTCAAAGGTACAACATGAGCATAAATTAGGAGTAGCTAAGATGAGGATGTTGAGATAGATGTATAACCATACAATAATGTATAGGATTCGTAAAGATGAAATTCGTAGACGAATTGGTATGACAGCCATTGAGGAGAAAATGATGATGAATTGCTTGTGGTGGTATGAACATGTCTAGAGGCGTAAGGAGGGTGCACCAAGCTATGTGGAGTCCTCTGAGAAGGGGTAGGCAAAGATGGAAGCATGCTTTCAAGGAGGTTATAAAGAAAGATTTTATAATTAATAATTTGTCCAGGGATATAGCTTACGATAGAGTGCAATGACATCATGTGATTTATGTAACCAGTCCCACCTCATGGGATAAAAGCTTTGTTGCTGCTGCTGCAATAGTTCATAGCTGCATTTTCTTGAAACTTCAATACAAAACCATTATTAACTGCGTGGAATCTATTTGTGCAGGAAAACGACTAATTGGAACAAAAGTTTCCGAGTTCTGTGCCTATGCACTTTTAGCATTGGAAGTGCTTATTCATCCAAGGGCACTTCCATTGTTAGACTACTCTGCAATCCGTAATTCTTCTGGTGGAGCTCACAGTAATTTTCGAGATGGTTATGCTATTGGCCAGAATAAAAGTAACCCTTTTTGGGTCCCAGCAAGTGGGATATGATACTCCTGAATCAGACGATGATTTATGTCAGAAGTGGCTGGAAGATGGCACGGAGCCAGACGTGCCATTGGCCAAGGAGTGTACACAGCAACCTGAAGAGCCTTCTGGGATACCTAGAGATAATGGCCCAAAGTTGCTTACCGTGCAGAACATGTCCGGCACCAAAAAGCCTAAGAGGCGTAAGAGGAGCAAGAATATACCCAAGACTGCCACTAGCGCAGATGCTGAAATGACTACTGTTGAGGGTGAAATTGTCAACAAATCATACCGTCCTGGTGAATCTACCATGCAAGTTCAGGATCCCGTATCGTGCACAAGCGTTTCACATGCTGAAGCTTCTTGTAAACCTGTGGTGGTGGAGTCAGTTTCTGGGAAGATTGTTTTAGACAGCACAGTGCCTCATGCAATCAATCAAATGGAATTAAGCCAAGAGGCCTCCATCAACAAGGACAGTGAATCAGCTAACCCAAGCAACAAAATGCCAATGAGCTCAGATTTGAACAAGGATCGGGCATTTGAACCTAAATTGGATCATGATTCATCTGGTGATGGTGACAATGATTTACCTGATATTGTGGATGCAGAACCAGATTCTGATTCCAGCTAGGGATATCTGTCATTGGTCCAAAGTTTCATGAGGGAGATCTAGTGTAGCTTAGAGTCATCCTTTTTTCTTTTGGCCCCTCTCTGCTCAAACAAAACTTGTCCTAAATTTCGGAAAAAGTTGGGAAGGGGGAAATATATTATAAATCACCATAGCCCGAGTTAAATATAATTTAGTTGACAGTAAACTTCTACCAGGCAGTGCCAGGTATTTGAGATGTAATTTCAAAGTTCAGTTAATATCCAACAAGTTGGGTAGAAACTGAAAATTTTGAATCTTTATTTGGATATATGGTTGGATCTAAATATACTAAAGCGGGTTCAAATATTGTTTTGTGATAAAGTATAATTACTACAAAACTAAAAGATGTAATTGAGACATTTTATTGTGTTTGCTAATGGTTCGTTATTCACTCTTACCCTTCTGTTTTGTTTTTCCTTTGAACTAATTTTTCCCTTCTGTTTGAAGCATTCACTCTTACGAGAATGCATCATGTAAACAAGCAAGGGCTAAACAACCGGCCTTTCAGAAAAGTTTTATGGCCCAAAATGTTGCTTTATATTTATAAGAGGTTGAAGTATGTATACAGACTTGTTTGGGATTCAGTTTTCAGGATTGTAATTCTTGAATCTGATTTTGACATGATGCAGCGCAAAAAGAACCATAGTACTTGTAGCTTGGTATTTAATTAAGCTCGTTTCGGTGGAGAATGGCTTTTATAAAGTTCGAGGTAAAATAAATTTTAAAAAATAGCTTTTACGGATTGTAACACAATCTATGTTTGCCACAAAATATCAAATGAGCCTTTAGATACCAAGAATAATGATTGTTGCAACCTGAAATTATGACCTATCTCTAGAGAACAGGACAAATTGGTAGATGCTTTGGCAAAAAAAGATGGGTTATCAATTTATTCCGTTGTTAAGTATATGTTCGTCTCATTTACAGACTTAGTGGAATATGAGAATATGGGATTCAAATGCCCACTTGGCTAATTTATTTGAAGTTTTCAGGGTGATGCCCTCTCTTGCACCATTTTTGAAGTATTAATTATTTTATTTTAAAAAAGCCTTTTTGTCAATTCCCAATCAAAGGATGGAGAAGTTATGTTTTTTAATTAACAGTACTTCATTTTATTCTTAATATAAAAGTTCGATAACTAATTTATGAATGTTAAAAAATTATTTAAATTAGTTATTTATAATAAGTCACTGTTGATTTTTTTTTAAAAGTGCAGTGAATAAATTATAGAAGGATAGAAAAATATGGGAGAATATTAATGTTCCTTGAGATTGGCCAGCAGAGGGAATATAATGTGGGGAAATTCCAAAATCCAGTAACAGGCAACAACTACACATCAATACAGCATAATCACAAAGTTGACCATTCACAAAGAAACAAGAAATTAATTTAAAAGCCAAGAGGAAAATCATGGATTCTACATTATAATTGTAACTACCATCGATAAAAATGATCATACTATATGCAATTAACAAGAATGTTTAGGAGAAAACATTATAATTGTGGATAACAAAGTGAATAGAGAATAAAAATCTTATATTTAGGACAAATGTAAATTTTTGGGAAATTTACGATCAAGTCCCAAATAGAAGAATTAATGAATAAAAGGTTCTAAAGATTCACAAAATTACCATAAGGTCTCAGGAGTAGCTGCTGAGGTTGTTAATGAAGGTTTGTAAGGTTGTTAATGACAACCTCAACAGCTACTCTTGATACCTTATGTTAATTTTGTAAATCTTTGAGACCTTTTATTCATTAATTCTTTTATTTGAAATCTGATTGCAAAGCTTCCTAAATTTTTTATCTAATTTTTTATATTTATACCTGGAGTTGGTATTGATTATGAGTATATATAATATTAAATTTGATAACGTGCATTGGCCTATATATTTTATTTTTTGATATTATCTATAATTAAATTTGACAATATGTGGGATTCATCATACCTCCCAAAATCCATGCAATTTGCATAGGTCCATATCTAATTAATGAATATATAATTCACATTTGTTATTCGTTAGGATAAATTATAGGGAAACTTACTGTTCAGTCCCAAATAAGGGACTTATTTATCAAATGGTCTCAAGTTTTAAAATATTTATCAAATGGCGCATGGTGTTGTCAAGTGAACACTTGACAACACTATGCGCTGCATTGTCAATGGAACCATTTGATAAATATTTTAAAATTTGAGACCATTTGATAAATATATTTACTATGTGGGACTGAACAGTAAATTTTCCTAAATTACAACTGCAAATATGAATGAATCCATTCCACAAAAAGGTCTGAATTCCAAACCCCAAGAACAACTTATTATTTTTATTTATTTATTTATTTTGGTTGATTCTCACATTATTTACACACAGGAGAAGGACCAGCCTGCCACTTGCCTCCAATTCCGTGAGTCATCCATTCCCATTTCCCAACAGCATCTGATTTGTGGGTTATGCCCGAAATCATCTCATCAAGATGAGTGTGACAAGCTCAACTAAAGTAAAACAACCAACAATAACAAGAAGGACATTTAACGGTGGTGATTGATCTCTCACGACACGGTGAATCAGTACTTGAATTCTCTCTATAAGAGATACATATATTTAATATTCGACAGTGATTCAAACATGATTGCTTTCAATAAAATGATACATTTGTTTATAAAAAAGTAAAAGGAAGGAATTCTTCCCATGCATTAGAAATATAAATCATTTTCCAGAATGATCTTTTCCCTATGCCTTTTCTAAGTGAGTCCAAGCAAGCACAATAGAACATCCTTTCAAGGATACTGTAAACGAAGGTCTCTCTTGAACAAAAATTAGCAAGTTTTACTAAATCATATTTCTAGGGAGGAGAACACTACAGCAGACCACCTAGCTAAACTAGCCCATGATATCTCTGAAAATTTTTGTGTATTTTGGCAACCGCCAACTTCTGTTCATGAGGTTGGCGGCCATCGAGTTTAGGGGCCTATGGCCTTTTCTTGTACTCGTTTTTTGAGTTAATGATATCCAGTTTTATTAAAAAAAAGTGAGTCCAAGCAAGAGTGATTCATATATATTATATTGGATCACAAGTTATGATTTCTCACCTCTGATCTGGTACGGGTTCTTGTTTCTTATTCTTTGATATGATTTGGATGGGTATTCTTGCTGGTCGGGCCTCTCAGATTTGGTGTTTTTGAGATGGGATGGCATTGGTTGTGTTTGATATTATCTCCGACGCTGATATGTTGTTTTTATTGATGTTGTTGCTCCTTTCGACATGGCCGTGTGGAGTTTGTGCCTCTACTCTTGAAGTAGCTAGCAAATTGTAAGTTAAAAGGGATGGGGCCTTTGGGGTGGTTCTTTGAATCCCCATCTCTTATTTTCTGGCATTGTCTGCTATAATTCTTCAGTTTTTCCAATGGCGGCAACAGTGAAGCTCTCTATCTTAGTTTTAGGGTTAGGGTTTTTGGACGGTGGTGTTGTTTGGGTTGGATTATTGTATTCGGACTTTAGCTTTAGGGTTCGTTTTGTTTCATTTTTTCTGCTAAGCTTTGTTTCTGTTAATTATGTTTAATGAAGTTTATATTTTCATTAAAAAAAACAAGAGATTTGATTGGCTAGTAAATGAGATTAATTACAAGCCTTGGTGTTTGAGTGAAGAAAATATTAGAGACTTTGGCACAAGAGAAACTTGATGATGAGTTGAGTTGTCTTCGTAGTGATGTGTGTTTTCCTCTATTTACAAATGAGTTTGAATTTATAGGCACATGTTTTAAATAGTACTTAATACAATAGCTACTTAATTAATTTAATTAAATTAAAAAAATTAGTTATTTGTAAGAATTTTTTTAATTTTTCTAAAATATCCATTTTAATTATGTTCATTACAACTACCCCTTTTAAACTCCTCTAAATACGCACAATTATATAAAGATAATTTGTAGAGATAATTATAAATTTGAAAAATAAAGTGAATTAATATCTTATATTTAATATAAAAATAAATCATTTATCTATCTATTATATTTAGGATAGAGATAATAATAATTATGGTATAAATAGTACATATAAGATCCTTAATGGAAAACCGTTTTACTTAAATTTAATTAAATCAAGAAAGGTAGTTAAGTTAGTAAATTACAAGTATTTTTCCTAAAATACTATTGCTTGAAAATAAAAGAAAGTGCATTATAAAAAACGGAAATTTACAATCAGGTTTCAAATAAAAGAATTAATGAATAAAATGTTCGAAAAATTCATAAAATTACCATAAAGTCTTAGAAATAGATGATGGGGTTGTTAATGAAAGTTGGTGAGGTTGTTAATGATAACCTGACCAGCCACTCCTGTAACCTAATGGTAATTTTATAAATCTTTAAGATATTTTATTCATCAATTCTTCTATTTGAGACCTGATTGTAAATTTCTCTAAAAAATTTTAGACTTAATGCATGGAAATATAAATTTAGCAATGTCATGGGTCGAATGAGTAATTTAGGTGGAGAGGGATTTATTAATTAATGGCGGTGGAGAATCTTTGGGGACAGTGGAGTCAGTGAGAAAGAAAGTGATGGCAGCTAAAATTGGATTGTATTTTCAGTCACATGCTCAAAAATAAAATTTATATTATTTACTTTGAATTATTTATTTTAAATTCTTTTAGTTTTAGTTTTAATTACAAGAATCTGACCATGTGATAATGATACCGACATGTTAGTCATGCAATAAATGGAGTTGCAAAAGCTATATAAAATTATTTTAACCTATTTAAAATTAAAATTTGAAGGAATATATGTTTGGTGGGGTTTAAAATAATTACTTCTGGTTGTACGAGACAAAGTCTCCTTTGACATTTTTACCCTTACAACACAAACCTATTTAATATGATCCAACCATTTGATGTCATGAAAAATAAAAGAGTTAATAGAATTTTTGTTCTTCAACTTCATCCTCATTTTAATTTTGATCCATCAGATAAAAATAGTGTTTTTGACTTTCAATATGCAAAATTGGGTTCTATTTTAATACATTATAGTCAATGTTTTAAATAAAATGAAACTTAAAAACCATCGGTTTTAAATTTAAAGCATTAAAACTCAAATGAGTTAAATTTAAGAGATTAAAAATTTTATTAATCTAAAATAAAAAAATGGTTAACTCATTGTTTCTGTTTTAAATTGAAATGATTCTCTTTACTTAAAATCCGTCTCACACCTCTCGCCATATGAATGAAATAAAATTAAAAAAATTAATTAATAATTTGGAAAAATTGGAGAAAAGTCCCACATTTGGTAATTATTTGTAAAATGAGATTTACTCAGTTGCATATATAGAAGTTTAGTTACATATAATGTAAAAATTTAATTACATATTATAAAAGTTCAATTGTATATGTAGGAAAGTTTCATTTTATAATTAATTCTTTAATATGAAATTTTCTCCAATTTTGCCTTATAGTTTTTAAGTGACTTCAATTATGAATTTTTTTTAAAGGTGTGGGTTGGTTGTGGCTTGTGGAGCCGATTTAAACCGAAGAGGCAGGCGATAAGAAATCACAACCATTCGCTCCACGACATTCAGGTTCGTGCTTGCGCCAACAGTCCCAATGCCCGCCGGAGAAATCCTCTACACCTCCCAGTCACTGTCCACGACGGACTCTTCCTCCGCCTACGAAGACGAGGCCTGGGTCTGGGCTCAAATCAAGGCGGAGGCCCGCCACGACGCAGATTCCGAGCCCGCCTTAGCTAGCTACCTGTACTCCACTATCCTTGCCCACCCTTCTCTCGAACGTTCCCTCTCCTTCCACTTGGGCAACAAGCTCTGCTCTTCCACTCTTCTCTCCACACTGCTTTACGATCTCTTCATCAACGCCTTCGCTTCCGATCCTTCTCTCCGCGCCGCCACTGTCGCCGACCTTCGCGCCGCTCACGAACGTGATCCTGCGTGTGCCTCCTACTCCCACTGCCTCCTCAACTACAAAGGTTACCTCGCCGTTCAGGTATTTCAATTTCTCATCGGCGATTTGTTCTCGTTGTCATCGCGTATTTTGTCTGAGTTATTTCTCTGGGACGATTTGTACTTTCTCTTATCGCTATGCGATTATCAATTAAATATTGTGTGTTTCATTTATATCATCTCTTCTTATTTATTCAGCTGATAACGCTTTTGCGTAACGGATTTCTCCGGGGGTTTTTTTTTTGGATTTTGTTCCTTTTTAGCTGAAGGGAAATTTTTATTTTGCAGGCACAGAGAGTGGCGAACAGGTTGTGGCAGCAATCTCGGAGGCCATTAGCTCTGGCATTGCACTCTCGTATTGCGGATGTGTTTGCGGTGGATATACACCCGGCGGCGAAGATTGGAAAAGGAATCTTGTTGGATCACGCTACCGGCGTCGTGGTGGGTGAGACGGCGGTGATCGGCAACAATGTGTCGATTCTGCATCATGTGACTCTGGGAGGGACAGGGAAAGTTAGTGGGGATCGGCATCCAAAGATTGGAGATGGAGTTCTTATTGGAGCTGGAGCAACCATTCTAGGGAACATCAAGATTGGTGAAGGTGCAAAGATCGGTGCTGGTTCTGTTGTCTTGATCGATGTGCCGCCACGGACGACGGCGGTTGGGAATCCGGCGAGGTTGGTGGGTGGAAAGGAGAAGCCGAAAAA
Source organism: Vachellia pachyceras (assembly GCA_025593235.1). NCBI lineage: Eukaryota > Viridiplantae > Streptophyta > Magnoliopsida > Fabales > Fabaceae > Vachellia > Vachellia pachyceras. The sequence goes on along the minus strand of JANTPZ010001019.1, from coordinate 21,073 downwards.
GCATGAGGATGTGCCAGGGGAGTCCATGGATCACACTTCCTTCATCTCTGAGTGGTCAGATTATGTTATATGATTTGAAATCTTTTTCAATCAAAAACATCACTAATGGATGATAATTTTATAACATATCCACATCTCTCTAACTTGTAGATTTTTTGGATTTTGTGAGTTGGGAACTTCAAATTATGATGTATAACATGTTGGGGGTTATCTATCAACATGGTTTGATATTTATGTGAGATGTTTCAGGTTCATCATCTGTTTGATGTTTTTTTTAATAACAGACCTTAGTTTTACGCACTGATTTACAAGCATTACATGGTCAGGTTGTTTATCTTGCTTCCTAGAACAATGATATTGCATGAGCCATTTTAAATGAAGAAACAACTAATCCAAAGGATACTATCAGATATTTTCCCTAATCTTTCCTAGATTCGTAGTAGTGGTTGTATATGGTAAAATGTATAAAATTATGGGTGTAAGTAAATATAGAGATGGGTCTCAGATAAAGTTACTGTGTTAGTCTTCTTCTAAATGCATGAATACAGAGAGTAGTATTGAGCTCATCCTGGAAGGTATTTAGTTGTCTTTAATCATAGATAGTTCTTGCTTGTTGTCACCTGTAAATGCAGATCAAGGAAACACCCATGGTTTCTTGTCTCTGTAATTGTAATGGTAATGACTCTCTGATGGACCCATTAATGTGGCGGGCCATGTTTACAAGAAGAGACAGCCCAGGAATGCAAGCAAGGCCCAGAATGGAGTAGGGGCTCAGGGTAACGATGATAGTGGGCCTGAGAAGGGGGGTGAGGGTGACCAAACCGTTACCTAGGGTTGTGTGCCAGCAGGGAGAGATAGACAGGATTTTGGCACTGAATTTTGGAGAGCTCCTAACCTCTCGGACGTTAGGAACAGCTGCTGTTTTCCTTGCATTGTTTTTTCCTTTTCTCTGTTGGTTTGTATCTGGAACTGTGATAGTTGGCTCAATTTTTCCTTATTACCTCTTTCATTTCTCATTGAAGAGGCTTGTAGCTAACTCCTCAAGTTTATACGGTTAATAAAGATACAGTTCCATCAACTTGGTATCAAAGCGGGTTCTTTCCGTGGATGGTGAACACTAGGATGGAAGCAAGGTTGGAGAGTTTAGAGAAAGCTATGAATGAGCTACAGGGGACGAGACAGATGGTGAACGAGCTGCAAAGGGCTTCTGTTGAGGCTCGTGAGGAGAGGGCTGCAATGCAAGCTGCCATAACCCAACTCCACGGACGAAGCGACGATATTTACAGGCTGCTCCAAGAACGGTTACCTGGGGGACGTGGGGTGCCACCCCCAGTTCACGAGGAGCGTGACGGCGAAGTAAACCAGGAGAACATCATCAACCAAGAGGGACAGAGGTTTCGGCGTCTGGAGATGCCATTGTTTGACGGGGAGGATCCGATGGGCTGGACGTTCAGAATGGAACGATATTTCAGTGTGAATGGAGTCACCGAAACAGAGAGGCTTGACGCAGCTGTGGTCAGGCTGGAAGGGAAGGCACTCAACTGGTTCTAATGGGTAGAGACGCGAACCCCTGTGACGACCTGGGGAGAGCTTAAGCAGGGAGTGATCAAGCGTTTCCATCCGACGGGAGTAGGCGACAATTATGAGCGCCTTGCGAGACTGAAACAGAGTGGGATTGTGCTGGAATTTAGGGAAATGTTTGAGATGATTTCGGCTACTCTTAATGACATGTCGGAGGAGACACTTATGGGAATGTTTATGAATGGGCTTAAAGAGGAAGTCAAGGCGAAGGTGCGAGTGTTGAAACCCAAGAGCTTAAATGATCTCATGGATATGGTGTCGATAGTGGAGGGCCGTAACTCAGCGCTGGAGAAGGCTCGACAGCATTGGGAATCCAAGATGGGGTGCAAGGACAATGCCATGCGAGGGATGGGTGCTACACCACTGTCACCCAAGTTCTCCGTAGTCTCCGAAATGCCCAGAAGCCCGAGCACAATGCCGGGAACGCCTAGCTACAGTAACAGAGGAAGTGCACCCACCAAGGCAACCAACGCGAAGGCCACTTACTCAAGTACGGTCACAAGCAGCGGAGAGAGTAGTAACAGGGGTACCCGACGACTGTCCGAGGCTGAAGCGAATCGTCAACACGCCATGGGGTTATGTTTCAAGTGTGAAGAGAAGTGGAGCCCCAATCATAAATGCAAAGCGAAGCAACTGCAACTCATAGTAGTTGAGGAAGACGTTGGTGATGAGATAGGGGAAGGAGATTTTGAAGAGTTGGACAAGGGGAAGAAGATTGCAGGTGTGCTACTATGGAACTGTCCCAAACGACCATCAGGGGGATTTCGGGCCACAAAACAATGAAGATGAGAGGGAACTTGTATGGCAGAGCCGTAGTTGTGCTGGTGGACAGTGGAGCCACTCATAATTTCATTTCTCACCACTTGGTGACAGAGTTGGACATCCCTGTGCTTCCGACCAGTGTATATTCCATAGCTGTGGGAGATGGGCGAAGGGTGCTTGAAAGTGGAAAATGCGAGGACGTGTCACTTAACTTGCAAGGTTTGGAGGTAGTACAGACATTCCACCCATTCTCATTGGCTAATATTCTTAGTATTGGGAGTGGCATGGCTGGAGTCCTTGGGAGAGGTTAAGGTGAACTGGGGGCAGCTTTACATGAAGATTCGACATACGAATAGGTGGTTGTGTTTGAAAGGGGATCCTACTATTACTCAAATGCATTCTACTTGCAGGGGGATCAGGAAAGCTCTTAAAGGAAGGTCTAAAGCCTTTGTGTTAGAAGTTAATGCTGTAGAACTCATGCCAGCAGCCGGAACTAAAATTCCAGCCACATTACCTACTGAGGTACAAGGGCTGTTAGCGAAATATGGCCCCGTGGCTAAGCCCCTTCTGAGTCTTCCCCCTCACCGGGCCAAAGATCACTCTATAGTCCTGAAAGAGGGAGGGGCTATCCCCAATTTGCGTCCCTATCGCTACCCCTACAGTCATAAAACAGAGATGGAAAAGATGGTGAAAGAAATGATCGAAGCGGACATCATTAGGCCCAGTAACAACCCTTTCTCCAATCTGGTGCTCTTGGTAAAGAAGAAAGACGGGAGCTGGCGATTTTGTGTAGATTATAGAGCCTTGAACAAGGTGATTATCCCTGACAAATACCCCATCCCAGCAATTGATGAGTTACTGGAGGAGCTACCACATTCTTCAAGCTGGACTTGAAGTCTGAGTACCACCAGATAAGGATTAAGGCTGGAGATGAACACAAGACAGCTTTCAGAACGCATGATGGACACTATGAATTTTTGGTTATGCCTTTTGGCCTCACCAATGCCCCCTCTACCTTTCAATCACTCATGAATGATGTATTTAGGGATTATTTGCGAAAATTTGTTCTAGTCTTTTTTGATGACATTCTTGTGTATAGCAGGGATGCCTAAACTCACATGGAGCATTTGGAAGCTGTTTTCCACAAGTTACAGCAACATCAACTAGTCATCAACCTTAAGAAGTGCAGTTTCAAGCAACCACAACTCGAGTACTTAGGGCACATTATCACGGCTGGAGGCGTTAAGGCTGATCCAAACAAAATTGAAGCGATGGTTACTTGGCCAACCCCACGAGACATCAAAGGGCTGAGAGGATTCCTAGGCCTCACGGGGTATTATCGTAAATTTATAAGGGATTATGGTAAGATAGCTACACCACTCACAGCCTTACTTAAGAAGAATGCATTTAGGTGGGATGAAAGGGCACAGGCTGCTTTTGAAAAATTGAAGAATGCTATGGTTGATGCACTGGTCCTTGCAATGCCTAACTTCCAACTACCCTTCGAAATAGAAGCTGATGCTTGTGGGGTAGGAATTGGAGCAGTATTGATGCAGCAAGGTAGACCTATTGCGTACTACAGTCAGCAACTCTCGGATAAGGCTCAGCTTGGGTCCGTATATGAGAAGGAATTAATGGCAGCACTACTTAGTTGCCAAACCATTTGTCATTAGGACTGATCAGAAGGCTCTGAAATATTTACTGGAACAGCGGGTAATTGATCCTAATTAGAAGAAATGGGTCTCAAAATTAATGGGGTACAGATTTGAGATACAATACAAGCCAGGGAAGGAAAATAGAGCAGCAGATGCACTTTCAAGAAGAGAGAATGGGAACATGCAGCTCAATGCCTACTCCCTGTGGCAATATGGCGGGATGGAGGATTTTGAAACTGAAATGGCTCAAGATGAAAAGCTTTATGCCAAGTGGCAGCAGGTGTTGCTAGGGACAAATGTGCCTAACGGGTATACCCATAAAAATGGGTGCCTCATGTATAATGGCAGACTAGTGCTACCCCGGAATTCACCCCGAACAGCTGCCTTAATTAAAGAGTTTCATAACTCACCCATGGGAGGGCACTCAGGATACCTACGGACCTATAAGAGAATGGCTGAGGTAGTGTATTGGGAAGGAATGAAGAAGGACATACAAGATCAGATTGCAAAGTGTGAAATTTGTCAACGTAATAAATATGAGGCTGTGAGTCCTGCTGGTTTGCTGCAACCTTTACCCATTCCACAACAGGTTTGGGAGGACATAAGCATGGACTTCATCATAGGCATGCCAAAAGCACAAAGGTATGACACCATCATGGTGATAGTGGATAGACTCACTAAATTTGCTCACTTTATTCCTCTTTCTCACCCTTTTACTGCAAAAGAAGTGGCTGAGAAATTTGTAGGGGAGGTGGTGAAGTTACATGGATTTCCAAAATCCATTGTCTCAGATAGAGACCGTGTCTTCATTAGTCAATTTTGGAGAGAGATGTTTGCGCAATCAGGAACCACTTTGAAGTACAGTTCAGGATACCACCCCCAGACGGATGGACAAACGGAGGTGGTCAATCGAAGCCTTGAGACTTATCTTAGATGCTTTGCTGGAGAATGCCCAAGAAAGTGGGTCAAAATGTTACCTTGGGCTGAATTTTGGTTCAACACTACTTACAACCGCTCCTTGGGGACGGCACCTTTCAAAGCACTATATGGTCGTGACCCTCCATCCATCTTTAAGTGGAATGAAGATGCATCTATGGTGGAAGAGGTCAATGAACAGCTACGAGAAAGAAATACTGCTCTCCAGAAACTCAAGTTTCATTTAGAACAGGCTCAAGATAAGATGAAGGAACAAGCTGATAAGAAGAGAAGAGATGTTGAATTTCAGGTGGGGGATAAAGTTTATTTAAGGATCCAGCCCTATAAACTCAGGAATCTAGCTAAAAAGCAACATGAGAAGCTGGCACCGCGGTTTTATGGACCTTTTGAGATTTTACAACGGGTGGGAAGCGTTGCGTACAAGCTGAAATTGCCCGAAAATTCACGGGTACATCCCATTTTCCATGTATCCCAACTAAAAAGGTCCCTATCCTCTTCAGTATGTGCTCAGCCATTGCCCAACTTCTTATCTGAGGAGTATGAATTACAAGTTCAACCTGAACAGGTCCTAAAGATCAGGAGGATGATAGATGGAACTGATCAAGTGCTAATCAAATGGCAGCAATTATCGGACTGTGATAATACCTGGGAGGATTTGGCAACTATGATTGCTCAATTTCCAGACTTTCACCTTGAGGACAAGGTGAGACTTTTAGGGGGCAGTAATGATGGACCCATTAATGTTGCGGGCCATGTTTACAAGAAGAGACAGCCCAGGAATGCAAGCAAGGCCCAGAATGGAGTAGGGGCTCAGGGTAACGATGACAGTTGGCCTGAGAAGGGGGTGAGGGTGACCAAACCGTTACCTAGGGTTGTGTGCCAACAGGGAGAGATAGACAGGATTTTGGCACTGAATTTTGGAGAGCTCCTAACCTCTCGGACGTTAGGAACATCTGCTATTTTCCTTGCATTGTTTTTTCCTTTTCTCTGTTGGTTTGTATCTGGAACTGTGATAGTTGGCTCAATTTTTTCCTTATTACCTCTTCCATTTCTCATTGAAGAGGCTTGTAGCTAACTCCTCAAGTTTATACGGTTAATAAAGATACAGTTCCATCATCTGCTCAAGAGCATTAAGCTCCTCATTGATTGCTTCTTTCCACTTGGGATTTTGAACTGCTTCTTCAAAATTTCTAGGGATCTTTTCTCTATCAACATTAGCTACAAATGTCTGTAATTTGGGTGATAATTTCTCATAGGAAACATACTTACAGATAGGGTGTTGAGTGCATGTTCTTTTTCCTTTCCGCAATGCAATGGGTAATTCTTCTTCAGGACTAGCTTCAGAGTTGGACTCAAGGCTTTGCAAGGTAGTGGGATCCTTGTTCTCACTCTCTCCCTGTTTGGTACCCTTATTCCGCCTAGAATAGTATTTAGTCTCCCGCATTACAGGCTGTTCAACCCTGGGTTCAATTACAAAGACATCTTCTAGATTGATTTGTCTTTGATCATCCTGCTCTACTGTGTTTTGGGAAATAGTGATTGGAATATGTGGGTTTGCAGGAGGTGTAAGAGAAGTTTGAATATCTGGTGAGATAGGTAACAAAGGAGATAGGGATGGTTGTGATATTTGGGTGTCTGAATAAGGCTTAACATTACCAGCATAAATCAGCCATTCGTTTACCGTACTCTCCCTCTGAATGGGTGATGGAGAAAAATACGGTAATGTTTCATGAAAAGTAGCATTCATAGTAACAAAAACTGTGTCTGGTAGGTGAAAAACATTTGTAACCCTTTTGATTAGGTGAATACCCCAAGAAAATGCATTTAATAGCTCGAGAATCAAGTTTTCCAGCATCATTATTATGTACAAAAACAGTGCACCCAAAAACTTTTGGTGCAAGATCAGAAAGCAGATGTGTGACTGGATAAAACTGTTCTAGAACTTGAATGGGTGTTTTAAAATCTAGAACCTTAGACGGCATCCTATTGATTAAATATGCAGAAGTAAGGACCGCTTCTCCCCAATAGTGACTAGGCACATTATTTGTTAACATGATAGCCCTAGCCACTTCTAAGAGATGTCGATTCTTACGCTCTGCAACACCATTTTGTTGTGGGGTATAAACACAAGAGGTCTGATGATGAATACCATTCTAACTTAAATAAGTTTGAAATAGGTTACTCATGTATTCCTTACCATTATCACTCTGTAAAATCTTGATGTTAGTTTGAAATTGATTTTTAATGAATTTATGAAATTTTGTGAATGCAGATAAAGCTTCTGATTTTTCTTTGATTAAGAAAACCCATGTCAAACGTGTGTGATCATCAAGAAATGTAATAAACCAGCGTGCTTGATTAATATTATGAACCTTAGACGGTCCCCAAATATCACTATGAATCAAGGAGAATGGTTGAGTGGGTTTATAAGGCTGAGAAGGGTAAGAGTTTCGAACATGTTTAGCAAGATGACAGAATTCACAATATAGAGCAGAACAATCACTTTTATTCATCAAATCTGGAAACAAGTACTTCATATAATTGAAACTAGGGTGTCCTAACCTATAATGCAATAACATAATCTCTTTATTCTTGTTGGTAGCACAAATTTGAGTACGTGCTACTGCTCTGCTCTCTGCCTCCCGCTGTAAATAGTAAAGACAATCCCACTCTCTAGCATGGCCAATCGTCCTCCCTGTCACCAAGTCCTGAAAAAGACAATGATCAATAAAGAAGTTAACATGACAATGTAAATCCATTGTAGCCTTTTTAACCGACAAAAGACTACAACGAATCTCAGGGACATAAAGGACATTCTTGAGAATAATATTGTCAGAAACTCTCACAGTGCCAGAACCACACACTTTAGCATACTTTCCAGTTGCAACTTTCACATTAGAATGTATACACTTATCACTGAAGTCAGTAAATGCAGACTTAAAACCTGTAATATGATCGGTAGCACCGGAGTCGACAATCCAAACAGTCTCTTGATTCACAACAGTTTTAAGAGCTATAGTTAGAAACATACCTGCTTGCGCAAGGGTGACAGAAGGGGTAAAACGATCATCAGAAGTAGAAGAAGAAGCATGTTTATTAAGAATGCTTTTAAGGAGTGATAACTCTTCGTTGTTAAGAGAGTTGGACTCAGCGGGACCCCCCACATGTAGGCCGCGACTCTCTTCTCGTCCCCTTCCTCGTCCTCTGCTATCACCATTTGGAGGCTTCCCATGAAGTTTCCAACAAATGTCTCTAGTGTGGCCATTTTTGTTACAATGGTCACACCATCTTGGAGATTTTTTATCTAGTGGTGGTCCTCTCTTAAGCACCAAGGCCGAAGGATCCAGAGACTATGGTGTAGTAACGACACATCCTGTTCCAGTATTATGGACAAGTGCTTTACGACTCTCCTCAAATTGGATGACATTCACGACATCTTCTAGTGATGGTAGTGACTTTTGGCCCGTAATTCTCCCTCGAATTTCTTCATACGTATCATTAAGACCTAGCAAAAATTCATACACCCTGTCACGATTGACAATCTTCTTAAAGTATGATGCATCAGTTTGACAAGTCCAATTATGAACCTCATACACATCAATTTGTTGCCACAAACGCATTAAGGCAGTATAATATTGAGTCACAGTTTTCTCCCCCTGTTTCAGATCCTTTAGTACCTGTTTAATCTGAAACACAACAGCATGATTCTTCTTGACAGCATATGTTCGACGTACCAAATCCCAAATTTCTTGGGCAGTGGTGGCAAGCATATAATTACTACTCACCTCTGTGGTCATAGAACTCACAAGCTATGTCATTACCATATTGTTTTCAGCTACCCATAGTGCATAGGAAGGGTCATTCACGGCAGGTTCTTTGGCCACACCATTAATATATTTCTCTTTCCCCCTGCCACGTAAAAACATTAACAGATTACGGGACCATAAGAGGTAATTAGAGTCAGTCAGCTGGTGGGGCAATCAAAGTCGCAGGGAAACTATCGGAGGTGACGCGATCATGGGTGTTCGCTGTTGCCATTGGTGGAGGTGTAGGAGATGACGACGGTCGGGGCTTGGGAGGCAACTGCTGGTCGGGAGAGCTGGAAGCTGTGAACACGGAAGGCCTGACGTCGCTGTTGCCACTGGGTGTCGTGCGTGAGGAAAGTCGACGCTGTTGCACGAGTCGGACCTGTGGGTGTCACATGAGTCGTGCCTATGGGTATCGTACGACCCGACGTTGCGGTCACCAAGCAGAGAGGAGTTGGCATCGAGGTTGCCGAAGGAGCCAAAGCGAATATGATCCAGGTTCATTGGATCGCTCTGATACCATGATGAAAGTCGCAGAGAAGCATTCTGCGATTCTGTCTCGTTCTCATTCAGTTTCGAAAAACCAGGGATTACATAGATTAAACCTAATTAACAGAGATTTCCTAAAATCAGGGAAAACAAAATAAATAATGAAGATCCTAATTACAATCAAATTATAACAGAAAAGAGAAATAAAGGAAGGGCCCAATGGGCTAAATTAGAACTTATTCCAACACTTTGGTTGGTTTGCACCTAGTCAGTTTTTATGCAAGTCTCTTTAATTTTTTCTTCCCTAAAAAATTCTGCTAATTATTCTGTAATGTCTTATTAGTTTTCCGTGGCTTTACCTCACTTACTCTTACTAGTCTATTATGTTGTCTTTTATATTAGTGGCTACTAAGTTGGTCTTTTTGAACTTAGGGAAGTGGGTATAATTATCAAGAATGTGGACATTTCCAGCGGAGAGGTCACTGTGAATTTGAATGAAGAGTTACTAAGCGAGAGTTCCTCAGAACCTCCTTTTGCCTCTGACAGAGTTGTTGAGCCACATGTTGATTCGGTGTCTTCAAAAAAGCCCACCAATAAGCAGCAATCACTTGCTTCATTATTCAAATACAGTTTGATGTTTCCTGAAAAGGTTGCAAATTTAGATATTCTTCTGTTTCTTTGTTACATGTATGTTTTTGTTATAGAGAAAGAAAGAGAATATGCTGAATGGCTAGAAAAATAGAAAAACAAGACAGTGCAAAGGAATTACATTAATGTTTTTATTGTAAAAAATATTTACTAAAGGAGCATTATTTGTTCACACGAATATGCACCTAGATTGATTATTTTACTCCTTTGTTCCCCTTCCTTTTCTAATATATCTGAAACTTTGTACATAATCTTTGAGTAATAAAATCCTCTTTCCGCTTAAAAGAAAAGTATTATTTGTTGAACATCTCTTGAACAATTTCACTGTCATTTATGTTTTTATTCTGCAATTTGACTGGATATCAAGACTGGAGCTATGGAGCGTATTGTTTTCCCTAAGAATCCTTCTATTGATTGGTTATCATTATTGAGTCTCAATAGGCCAAGTTTGTGAGGTGGAAAATGTCATTGATTGTGATATGTCAATATCTGAGTCTCTTGGATGAAGTGGTTGAGATTTGATTCTTGCTCTTGGATGAAGTGGCTGAGTTTGGCGTATTTTGTTAAAAAAAGGTTTTGGCATAAGGATGTGGTGGCTTGTGCTTTTCTCCAGAGTTCATGTCCAAAGGACTTCTGTGCAAGACATATTAGAAATGTGAATAAAACCAAACAGGGCCTTTATGGAGTAGGGCTGAAAGGATCCTTCAAAAAATATATTCGGATGTCTTGCATGAAATTTTAATAATTTTTTCCCTCCTCTCCCTCCTACTTGAAAGAGGAGGGGAAAAAGGACTGATTCACTATATTGCTGTTTGCCATCATTTCAATTAAGATGTTACTTGATAGTTTTTGGATGATACTCTGTTGTGTTTTGTTTTGTTTTTAACTTTCACTGTTTCTTAATGTGGCTTTTTATGAATGAGTTTAGTTTAATTTTCTTTCTCCTTGTGACCAAGGCAGAGGAAACTATCACAGATTTGAATATTACAGGTTTGAGATTTTAAAATTTGTACGTAAGATTTGAGTCTGCCATTTTTTGAAAGAACAAGAAAAGAGAGATTACATATCTTACCTTTGTACTGGGAAGCTGATATTTTGATGATGTTTTTGGCTTCCTAGAGCACTTGTTGGTTTTTGACTTTTCCTTCACTCACATCTCTTTAAGTATCATCACCAAAAAAACGTCTCTTTCAGAATCATGTTTTTGTTTTTGATGTTTGATTTCCTTTTGGTTGATTTAATTTCGAAATCTAACCCTAATGAAAGTCAGTGTCTATCTACTTTGTGATGCTTGACTGGTTAGTGACATGATTTCCTCTTTCTCTAATTTTGATGTAGAACCAGGTATTCTTGATTTATTTTGGATGTTGGTTATATTTAATCATACAAAACGGTTCAAGAGGTTTTCCAATGGCATCAGTGTTTCTACCTATAAAGTTATTGGATTGATCCGATATTAAATATGGCAATATATTTGTTATTGATAGGTCAGCTTCAATCTACCCAAGTTAGATGTGGGATTTGTGCATCGTGAACTTGGTCTTTCGATTGAGAATAACATCATGGGCATCCAATTGAAAAGCATAAAATCTCGATCTACTGAGGATGTTGGGGAAAGTACACGCCTTGATTTTCAGTTGGAATTCAGTGAGATTAATGTATGGTGTGATTATTGGTTTTGTTGAAGCTCTTATGATATGATTTTTACTATTTCACATTGATCTGATTCTTGTTGACAAATTTTTATTTGCTCTATTGATATTACAGCTTCTTAGGGAAGCTGGTTCTTGCATTTTGGAAATATTGAAGGTGGATTTGGTGTCATTTGTGTTCATCCCAGTACAGGTAAGTTACTTGCAATGTAGCATCCTTGTAACACACTATCATTGGTAATTCCTTTGCATCATTTCATGGAAAAAGTTGGTTGACATGGACAACAGGAAGTTTTTAGTTGAGGAAAAAAAAAAGGAGAAATCATTGCAGACCTAACCGGTCATTTAAGACTTGCTGCCTTCGCTAATCACCTGTGAAATTTGAGGCCTACACATTGAGTAGTTTTCTAGATTAAATTATCTTGAGAAGCCATATCATTTGGAAATAACTGTTGTTGAAGTTTATGTATAAATGGAAATGGTTACCTATTATAATGGTGAACTATGGATGTCATGTGGCCTCTGATCTTGAATAGCTTCACGGTGCACTAGGTGAGGAATAGTTCCATTTTTCATGGTGTCTTGTGGTCTTTGCAGTAGTGTTTTAGACTTGTGATTTTGGCTTCTTTTTCTCTTTCTTCTCTGTCAAATATGCATAGATATTGGGGTTGTCTTTTTCTTATTTTTTTTATCTGTTCCAGAGTGTTAGATGATAAAATAATTATTTTGAAATTCCCATTCTCATTGATGTACCCTAATAGGGTATTTATACATTTAGAGAGATATACATAATCATAATCATATCCCTAATATCTCTCACTAATCATATCCCTAATATATTTCAATAATATTAATACTAATCATATCCCTAATATATCTCAATAGAATCTAACTAAATCCCTAATATATCTCAACACTCCCCCTCAAGTTGGAGCATAGATATTAATCAAGCCCAACTTGTTACAAAGGTAGCCGACCCGTTTTAGACTCAATAGGACAAGAACCTCAAACAACAAAATGAACTAATGCAAAAGGGGGCGTAGCCCGTTTATTGACTCTAGACACCAAATGGACATGATCACGCTGAACAACAGAAACTGATAAAGTCCAAAGACCACTGACGTTAAAGCAACATGTTCCCGGCACAAGTAAGGGTCACACCAGAGACCAAGCAAAATGATGAAAATACCGAAAACAAAACAGAAACCACTGGAGTTTCACTAAGACCCAGCCAAAGACAAAACAGAAACGCTGGAGCTTTACCAGGAGCTAGCCAAAGACAGAAACACTGGAGCTTTACTAAGAGCCAGCCAAAGACAAAATGGAAACCGCTGAAGCTGCACCAGGAGCTACAAACAGAAGGAACCCAGAAACAAAACTTCAAACCAGGAGACAAAACCACTAGGGAAAGGACGGCCAGGAGGAGACAAAGCCGTAAAACAGGAGCGTCGTTGGAAACTCGCCGGAAAACGGCGTCGCGCGCCGACGCGTGAAAAATCGATGAATCTTCAGACGGCGAGTGAAGATCACGCGCTCACCGGACAACGATGAGATTTCGGGGAAACACCGATCGGAGCTTTCCCATCCTCCCTGTGCGGCGCGTGTAACTGTAGAAGATGAGTCCTATGCGGATCTGGACGAGGTCGCTGGTCTCCGTCTAGACACTGGAATAGAAAGTCCGTGTGACTAAACAAAAGAACGGAAACGGACTGATAGAAACTGCTCTCCATGTATTACCAACAAACACTCCCTCTACCTCTGGACGTACACACTCCCGTAGGAAGAAGAACAATGTGGCAGAGGGAAAAAAAACCTTTATGGCTCTGATACCATATTAGATGATAATAGAATTATTCTGAAATTCCCATTCTCATTGATATACCCTAATAGGGTATTTATACATTTAGAGAGATATACATAATCATAATCATATCCCGAATATATCTCAATAATATCAAGACTAATCATATCCATAATATATTTCAATAGAATCTAACTAAATCCTTAATATATCTCAACACAGAGCATTCTTTTTCATTTTAGTAAAGTTCCATTTCTATATAAGGCAGTGCTCTCGTAAGATTAACTAGTAGTGTTGTGCTCTCTAAACATAGCAGTGCTTTGATTTACCGTATGCTGAATTTTCTTTTCCTCCTTTTGTTTTAATACCTTGATTGATTCTTAATTGTGCAATTATGAATTATATCCACTTGAAATTTTATTCCTGCTTGTTTTGATAAAACATATTTTTGGGGTGTTTTTTTTCCTTCAGCCAACCTCACCTCTGAGAGCTGAGACAGAAATTAAGCTTGGGGGTACACAATGCAACATCATAATGAGCAGGTTACAGCCTTGGTTGTTCCTCCATTTGTCAAAGAAGAGAAAAATGGTACTGCAAGAGAAAGCTCCTGATGCTGTAAAGCAACAATCAACTGACAATAAGACCATCATGTGGACATGCAATGTCTCAGCTCCTGAGATGACAATAGTGCTTTTCAATTTGGCTGGTTCTCCCATTTATCATGTAAGTAATATGCTGTTCGCTATAGTAATAATGTACACATTTATTGCCATTGTGTGAATTCCAAAAAAGTGGTTGAAATTGTTTTCTATAGTCTCTAAGCCAAATATTTGATGAAAACTTCTATCATCCCTTTTCATTTTTTTTTCTTTTTTTGATTAAAATGTTTTGCTTTTTAACACTTGCTCTCAAAATGGGAAGAAAATATTAATCAAACCAGCTTGGGGGCTAATCTTCCTAGCATTGCTAATTCATTCTTGAATACCAAGTTCTTCTTGAGCAATAGTACTAGAATCTACAATTATCCAAGGTGTTTTTTAAGCAATTTTGTATCAATATCCATTGGTTTTAGGGATTAGTTTTAGATTGTTCTTAAGGATTAGTTTTAGGTTGAGGTTTTTTCCTCGTTGAGTCCCATTGAGTCATGGGTCTCATCTTTGAGTCTTGGTTTCCATTGCCTGTTTACCATGGATTTTCCAGCTTATTCCCAACCACACCAAGAATCTTTTTATTTTTCTGGACAATTTTGTCGGTTGACTCTCAGTTTTCAGTGTTGATTGCCTCACCTGAACTGGTAAATTTTTGAAGGCGCCTTCTATCTTTATTGTGTTTAATAGGAGAGTTATTGACAGAAGCCCTTCTTGAACCTTGTAATCAAACAATCATATTGTGCATGATGACACTCTACTAATAATAATTCAGTTCTTAAGATGCCTTAGAGAGGCAAGTACAGCCAGTATGAATTTCCAGAAAAAGGTGACTGACCAATGAACCCCCTTCTATAACTTGTACTAGCATTTGGATTTCAGATTTGAGGTCCAAAGCTTTCTTGTCTTTTGTTCTGCCCTCCTTTTTGTCTTTTGTCAAAAGGGCACTTGACTAATAATTTGTTTATTTTAGATTATCATGTTCCACGACTGTTTTTTTGTTCTTTGGATTTGTTGTAGTTATAATGTTTTAGCTAGAGTTATGTTTTTGGATGTGGTGATCTCAATGGTGATCTCAATTATCCTTTTTCTTTTGAAAAGTTGATTTGTTGGTTTGACTGGAGACATTGACTGTAGAGCATTCATCGATTGCTTTTCATGTTTAGGGTTGCTCTCAATCATCACATCTATTTGCAAATAACATTTCAAGTACGGGGACAACAGCACATGCTGAATTTGGTGAGCTGAATCTCCATTTGGCTGATGAATATCAAGAATGCTTGAAAGAAAGTTTTTTTGGTGTGGAATCAAATTCTGGCTCTATTATGCATATAGCAAAGGTTAGTTTGGATTGGGGCAAAAAGGACATGGAATCCTCTGAAGAAGATGGTCCTATGTGTAAGTTAGGTTTGTCAGTTGATGTCGCTGGCATGGGAGTTTATTTAAATTTTAAGCGTGTTGAATCGCTCATATCAACAGCCATATGCTTTCAAGCTCTCTTGAAAAATCTATCTGCTTTGAAGAAAAAATCAACCCAAAGCCAGGGGCGGCTATCAAAATCTTCGGGGAAAGGAACTCAAATGTTGAAATTTAATCTTGAACGGTGTTCAATCTATATGTGGGGTGAGACAGGCCTGGAAAATACAGTTGTTCCTGATCCCAAGCAAATCAATCATGGTTCACAGGGTGGTCGGGTTATGATAGATTTATTAACTGATGGCACCCCACGCACTGCAAATGTAATGTCCACAATCTCAAACGAATACCAAAAGTTGAAGTACTCTGTCTCTCTTGAAATCTTGCACTTCAATGTGTGTGTCAACAAGGAGAAACAGTCCACACAGATGGAACTTGAAAGAGCCAGATCTATCTACCACGAATATATGGAGGAAAATAAGCCAGTGACAAAGGTGTCGTTGTTTGACATGCAAAATGCTAAATTAGTGCAACGCTTAGGTGGCCTTAAGGAGATTTCTGTCTGCTCTCTTTTCAGTGCTACTGATATTTCTGTGAGATGGGAGCCTGATATGCATCTATCACTAGTTGAACTTGTTCTGCGGCTGAAGCTATTGGTTCATAATAGGAAGCTTGAGGAGCAAACTAAAGAATACATGGGAGGTGTATCTAATGTCAGAGATGGTAGTTGGAAAAAGAAAGCTACTGTGGAGTTGGGGCATCCTGAAAAGCACAAGAAGAAAGAATCTATTTTTGCAGTTGATGTGGAAATTTTAAGTATACATGCTGGGCTGGGAGATGGAGTTGACGCTGTGGTTCAGGTTCAATCAGTTTTCTCTGAGAATGCTCGTATTGGAGTTCTTTTTGAAGGACTTATGCTTAGTTTTAATGGTTCTAAAGTTTTCAAGAGTAGTCGGATGCAGGTTTCACGGATTCCTAGTGTCTCTATAGGCACATCTGATACAAAAGCGCCTGCAGTGACAACATGGGATTGGGTAATTCAAGGCCTTGATGTTCACATCTGCATGCCATACAGATTGCAACTACGTGCAATTGATGATGCCATTGAGGATACATTACGAGGTTTAAAGCTCATAATTGCTGCCAAAAGTAATCTGGTTTTTCCTCCGGAGAAAGAGAGCTCTAGAGTCAGAAGGCCTAGTTCAGTTAAATTTGGATGCATAAAATTTTGCATACGCAAGTTTACAGCTGATATTGAAGAGGAACCAATCCAGGGATGGCTTGATGAACACCATCAGCTGATGAAGAAGGAGGCCTGTGAATTAGCTGTCCGGTTGAAATTTCTGGACGAACTTATATCTGAGGCCAATCAAGATGCACAATCTACTGATCTCAATAATTCTCCTCAAGAAAGGAAGATTTACTTTAATGATGCTGAGGTTGATTTAAAAGACTCTTCAACTGTTCAAACCATGAGAGAAGAAATTTATAAACGGTCATTCCGATCATATTACCAGGCATGCCAGAACCTAGTGTTATCTGAAGGATCTGGTGCCTGTAGAGATGGATTTCAATCTGGTTTCAAACCTAGCACTTCTAGGGCATCTCTTCTTTCGATATCCGTGTTGGACTTGGATGTGAGCTTGACAAAAATTGATGGTGGGGAGGCTGGGATGATTGAGATGCTGAAGAGGCTTGATCCTGTTTGTCTTGAAAGTGATATACCATTTTCTCGACTATATGGGAGAAATGTTGTCTTAAATACTGGTTCTCTTGTTGTCCAGCTCCGGAATTACACATTCCCCCTTTTCTCTGGAAATTTTGGTATATGTGAAGGTTGTCTTGTGTTGGCCCAGCAGGTAAGATTGATAGATCACATTTCCTTCCCTTCTATTTGTAGTTATAAATTGAAGTATATGGCATAACTTACTCATATTTAGGATAAGAAGATCCTGTTAGAATACAGAATTTTCAGTGAAAAGATTCATAAATACATGCAATGACAAAGAGCAATGCTTTAAAAATTGGAAGATAAAAAGATTGGTTTACATTTCACAAGTTCAACTATAATCAAACAACAGTTGACCGGTATTAGAAAAGATGCATATTTTTATCTTAGTTGTTATATTTTTTTGGCCATTATTTTAATTTTTATACACAATAATATGCTTAAAAAGGTAAATTTTATAAATTAAAAATATCAATAATTCAAGATAGAAATAATCATATAGCATTTACTAATAGCTTTTGAAAACATATTAAATAACTCAATCACACTTGAAAACAAGTACACATTTTCACTATATATAGAAGTTGTTATGGTGAAAAAATAGTAGATGTGTTCATTTATTATAGTTATTTATTGGGAAATTTACATTCAAGTCCTAAATAGGAGAATAATGAACTAAAGGTCCCAAAGATTTACAAAATTACCATAAGGTCTCAGGATTAATTGTTGAGGTTGTTAATGAAGGTTGGTGAGGTTGTTAATGACAACTTCAGCAGCTACTCCTTGGGCCTTATGATAATTTTGTGAATTTTTGGAACCTTTTATTCATTAATTCTCTTATTTGGAACCTGATTGCAAATTTCTCTTATTTATTTGATAAATCACCACATGAGCAATGCGCATATTTTTTTTATGGTTCTCTACTTTGAAGTTTAGGTTTTCTAAAAAACCTTTGGGGCATCAGTTTCATGTGCCTTGTCATGTCTCTCTACGTTTCTTTTCCAGCCTTGTTCAACCTACCTAAATCTATTTCATTTGTTTCGTTAATTGAACCAGGCAACTAGCTTTCAACCCCAAATCTTTCAAGAAGTGTATGTTGGGAAGTGGAGGAAGGTCCGCATGCTTCGATCAGCTAGTGGTACTACTCCACCGATGAAGACATACTCAGATTTGACCATACATTTTCAGAAAGCAGAAGTGTCATTTGGAGTGGGATATGAGCCATCTTTTGCTGATATAAGTTATGCCTTCACTGTTGCAATGCGTAGGGCGAATTTAAGTGTTAAGAACCCTGGCCCACTTATTCAATTGCCTAAAAAGGAACGGAGTTTGCCATGGTGGGATGATATGAGAAATTACATTCATGGAAAAATTTCCTTATTCTTTCAAGAATCCAGATGGAATATTTTGGCCAGCACTGATCCTTATGAGAAGCTAGATAAACTTCAAATTGTTAGTGGCTCCATGGAAATTCACCAGTCAGATGGCCATGTTAATGTCTCTGCCAATGATTTCAAGATTTTTTTGAGTAGTTTGGAGAGTTTGGCAAACAGACGTGGTTTCAAGCTTCCAACAGGAGGCTCTTGTGCATTTCTGGAAGCCCCCATCTTTTCTCTTGAAGTTACAATGGACTGGGATTGTGAATCTGGAAAACCTCTGAATCATTATTTATTTGCACTTCCAGTTGAGGGTAAACCACGGGATAAAGTGTTTGATCCTTTCAGATCGACTTCTCTTTCACTTAGGTGGAACTTCTGTCTTAAACCTTGGCTTCCCTCATCACAAAGACAATCCTCATCTTCTACTGTTTTAGATGGTGTTGAGGGAGATGTTAACGTCTATGATCCTCCTCAATATTCTAGAAATGTTTTGCCTGCTTCCCCAACATTGAACATCGGTGCTCATGATCTTGCATGGATTTTAAGATTCTGGAGTATGAACTACAATCCCCCTCACAAACTGCGTAGCTTTTCTCGTTGGCCTCGTTTTGGAATTCCAAGGGTTGTCAGGTCAGGTAATTTGTCACTGGACAAAGTGATGACTGAATTCATGCTCCGTCTAGATGCTACACCATCCTGGATAAAGCACATGCCTTTAGACAATGATGATCCGGCGAAAGGCCTGACATTTAATATGACAAAGCTGAAATATGAGCTCTGTTACAGCAGAGGCAAGCAAAAGTATACTTTTGAAAGCAAACGTGATGTCCTTGATCTTGTCTACCAGGGTCTTGACCTTCATATGCCTAGGGCCTTTCTAAAAAAAGAAGACTGTGCTAGTGTTGCAAAAGTAGTAAACATGACTCATAAAAGCTCTCAGTCTGCATCCATGGATAAAAGTGAAAAGGGCTACATGAGTGGTTGCGCTGAGAAGAATCGTGATGATGGATTTTTGCTGTCGTCTGACTACTTCACTATCAGACGACAGTCCCCAAAGGCTGATCCTGCTAGGTTATTAGCTTGGCAAGAAGCTGGAAGAAGGAATATCGAAATGACATACGTAAGGTCTGAGTTTGAAAATGGGAGTGAAACTGATGACCATTTGCAGTCCGACCCAAGTGATGATGATGGTTACAATGTGGTAATAGCTGACAATTGTCAACGTGTTTTTGTCTATGGTCTCAAACTTTTGTGGACTATAGAGAACAGAGATGCTGTTTGGTCCTGGGTTGGTGGTTTATCCAAGGCTTTTGAACCTCCCAAGCCTTCTCCTTCTCGGAAATATGCTCAGAGAAAATTGCTTGAGGAAAATAATCAGGATGATATAACTCAAACCCAACAAGAAGTTGTTTCAAAACGCCCTCCCACTGGTAATTTTGCATGTTCATCATCTCAGCCTGTGGAGACTCCTGCATCACGTTTGTGTCCACCAAATTCTGTTAAGATAGACGGTTTATCAGCTGGTATTTCCCTATGCTTTGAAAGTTCTGGTTGCTGATGCAAATATAGGCATGCTATTAGATCATAGCTCCGAGGCTAGCACACCCAAAAAAAAAACAACTGCCATCAGTTGCAAGAAATATTGTCATCATTCCTTAGGTCCTTCTAGATATTTTGATTTTCTAGTTCTACTTATTCATTTTCACTGAGAGGCTTTCTCTACCATTTATTATTCTCCCTTTGGTCTATTGCCAGATAAAAATGAAAGCTTAGATAGTTCAGAGGAGGGGACTCTTCAATTCATGGTGAATGTTATTGAGCCGCAGTTCAATCTTCACTCAGAGGATGCAAATGTAGGTTCCCAATAATACCTGTGCATTCTAGACCAACTTTTCTAATAGTTCTCAGGATATATGTGTGTTATTAATCAGAACCTTGAACCTGGATGAAAATGATTTTCCATTTTTCTAATGTCTGGATTTTGTTTAACTTGCAATTTTTTAAGGGCTTTACAAGTATTTTATGGCACTCATGTCAAGTTATCCTCTCCTAGATTCTTACTTCTGAGCGTTGTTGTTAGTTTTTCAGCCAGAAAGTGTTTTCATTATTTGAACTCCTATCAATGGTATATCTTCTTATATAGAAATTCCAATAACAATTATGTTTAAAATTTTGCACCTCCTTGATGCTTCGTTTGATTTTACTTATTAGATTTGAAAATGTATAATTTGATATATTTAGCATTTAGTCACTTGATAATAGTGTACATCTTTTCTACTCATGCCTTGAGAGCCTCCTACTTTTTTGCTCAACAGGGTAGGTTTTTGCTTGCTGCTGTGAGTGGTCGTGTTTTAGCACGGTCATTTCATTCAGTCCTTCATGTTGGGTATGAGATGATTGAGCAAGCTCTTGGTACTACAAATGTACATATTAGCGAATATCAACCTGAAATGACATGGAAGAGAATGGAGTATTCTGTTATGTTGGAGCATGTGCAGGCCCATGTTGCACCAACAGATGTTGATCCAGGAGCTGGACTGCAGTGGCTCCCAAAAATTCTTAGAAACTCTCC
>JANTPZ010001017.1:0-21724 GCA_025593235.1 Vachellia pachyceras | reverse complement strand
CAAAAACTTCCAAAAATTGCTAATGCAACTAAGCTTTTATTATATACAACTAAGCTTCCACAAATATTCATAGCAGAAAATATGCAATTGAACTTTCTGTATATACAATTTAAATTCCACAATATGCAAATAATCTTTCGTAAAGGTTAAAAATGGCAAAATATGCAACTGAGCTTCCAAAAAAAGCAAGTGAGCTTTTACAGCATTGTAAAATGCAAAAACTTCCAAAAATCTGTAAATGCAACTCAGTTTCTACGTATGTTCATAGTGAAAAAATGCAATTGAGCTTCCTATATATGCAATAGAGCCTCTAGTAAATGTAACTAAGATTCCACAATATACAAGTAATCTTCTACGAATGTTTAAAATAGTAAAATATGCAATTGAGCTCTAAAAAATGCAAGTGAGTTTTCACAACTATGTTAAATGGCAAAAACTTCCAAAAAATTGCAAATGTAACTGAGCATCTACAATATACAACTGACTTCCATATGTGTACAGTGAAAAATATACAACTGAGCTTCCAAAAAATGTAGGTGAGCTTTCACAACTAGAAAAAGTGGGAAAAAAGCTTCCAAAAAAGTTCAAATGGAACTAAGCTTCCATTGATATGTAGAAAATATGTAACTGAGCCTTTTATATATGCAACCAAGTTTTGAATAAATGTAACTGAGATTTCACAATATACAAGCAACCTTCTAGGAAGGTTCAAATATGCAACTGAACTTTCCAAAATGCAAGTAAGCTCTCACAACTTTGTAAATTAGTAAAAACTCCCAAAAAATTGTGAATGCAATTGAGCTTTTACAAGTGTGTATGGTAGAAAATATGCAACTGAGATTCTTATATATAACCAAGCTTCTAGTAAATGCAACTGAGATTCCACAATATGCAAGTGATCTTCCATGAAGGTTCAAAATAGAAAAATGTGAAACTGAGCTTCCCAAAAATGCAAGTGAGCTTTTACAACTATGTAAAATGGCTAAAAAAATTGCAAATGAAACTGAGCTTGCACTATATACAACTAAGAGCTCACAATTATCTCCATTCATTTTGGAAGACCAAAAGGAGTTCAAAATACTTACCTTCCTACCCTGCAACGATGGACCAAAACTCTAGCTAAAGGCAACACTACCAATGGATGCCAAGGATGAGTCCAGGGGCTCAGCCTGAAGCAATCATGCATTCTTTTCCAGTGGTATTTGTGTTTTATAAACTCCAAGGCAATTGTTTCTTTTCCACGCCCAACTTATTAACCATAAATGACCTCCAAATTTCAAAATAGTATGGATAATGAATTCCCCAATGGGGATTTTCCCTATGTTTTAATAAAAATCCAAACTATTTGGTCTCTCGATGAACTAAAGCCTATGATTTAAAATTCCATGGATCAAAATCAAAATGAGTTAGTCTATAAGGACGAAACATTGTATTTACCCATTTAAGTGTATTATAATGGGGGAAGGTATATCCAGTAACATAAAGTATTTTCCTATGTTCATCTAGGATTTTAAGTATTTTGTTCTGCATTTAATAATATGAAGTTTTTTAGACACATCAATCACTCTAAAATAATTTATGGATGCATCACTCTGAAATATTTTTTTTAGATGCATCTCGCAACCTACGAGGATTATCAGCACGAGGGTTTAGAAGAGCAATATACGCACATGCTTTTATCAGCACGAGGGTTTAATTTGTTATTACTGTACATTATTTTGATTATAAATAAGGCACACCTTGTATGTGTAAAGGTATATATATTCAAGAAAATAAAGCTCCAGTCCTTATTTTTTTCCATTCCTAAACATCGCCGTAGCTTCTGGTTTTTTCTTTTCGTTTCAGATTATAATCAGGATCAATATCTTATCATTTTAAGATATGTAACATTATCCATTAGTAATTTATTATTATCCCTCCATTATCTCAGTTAATAAGATAAATATATATAATTTGAATTTAAAAGGATTCAGGTCTCTGGTAGATATTTATCATATCAAATAATGGATTAAATCCTTATTTAATCCATAAACATGATTTGAACTCAAACTGATTTAATTAATTAAATCATATAATATTGATATTTAGATTATTCGGATAGATGATATAACTTGAAAATCACTGATCTAATTTATATTTATTTAATCAGTTAGCTAAATAACCATGTTAAATATTGGATCCAAAACCTAAAATTAACAAACGATTTCAAGTTGATCAAAACACATCTCTCCCCTTACATGCTGATTTTGTATGGGGTTGAATTTGATATAGCAATGGATGGATGTGTTCACATTGATAGCATTTCCTGCATGGACTTGTGTCCTTTAGTTAAATGTCTAATTAGGGGTGCTCAACATTTCCCGATCTCGAGCTTCTCCCGTCCCGAAAATTTTCGGGACGGGAAAAATCGGGATCGGGAATTTTAAAATTCAGGATCGGGATCGGGATTGGCATTCCCGATCCCGATTTTTCCCGATCCCGAAAATAATATATTTTAATAATATAAACATATATTTTTATATTTTAATAATATAAATATATATTTTTTAATAATATATATTAATAATATATTTTTAAAAAATATAAAAAAATTTCGGGAATTTCTCGATCCTGAATTTTTGAGAAAAATCGGGATCGGGATCAAAAATTGATCCCGAACTCTTTTCGGGATCGGGATTGGTATTTCCCGATCCCGTCCTGTCTCGAGAGCACCCATATGTCTAATAAGCTTATTATGCGTGAGTAGAAACTAGGCGCCTCTTTATTTCCATTTTTCCAGTTTTCTTATTTTTAAAATAATTTTTTAAAATGATTTTTAAAAATAAAAAGAAAAAAATCTGTTTGGGTATTTATTTTAAGAAGTTACATTTGAGAGTAAACATATATACTCAAAGTATAGGTTAAAATTTTGATGATGACGGAAGCTTTTAAATGATTCTCCAATTTTCCTAAATAAATACAAAGAAACACAAAAGCAAAAGCAAACTTAAACTAAACATATATATCTGTTTGGCACTGCAGTGTTATGCCCGAAAAATGACTTAATCATTTAGTGTTAGTTTGGTTACACGTACTTGAAGATTTTAAATAATTTTTCACTAAACAAGAAAACAAATATATAAATAATTTTGTATTAGAATACAAAGGAGCATGTAGGTGCACTTGAACTTTGCATTCCTTCTGCATATGCTTTGCTAAACCAAACTTTGTATGGATTTCATTGAGTTCCTTCCTCAAATTACCATCATTGAGCTTCTCCCTTATTTGTATTGTTGAACAGAAAATTTTGAGAATGTGCTGCTGGAATATTACAGATCATTAAGTAGAATTATGGAAGCTTCACTGGAAAATCCACCAATGTCTATATATGAAACCATGTAAACATAAACCAGTGTATTCAAACACATTGGTATCTTCAAAAAGGGGAAAAAAGAATTGGTATTTTTATTACCAACACTAAAAAAGTCAAATAATACACAAATCAACAACAAAATAGCAAATCAACCCATAAAAGAAAGCTAATTAAATGTGGTGGATAAGTAACTTATTTGCAGAATAACTTATGGAGAAGTGAGATTGGAAATAAGTCGATTGTAAGAGTGATTTGTGTTTGGGAAAGCGATAGAAGAAGTAACTTATTTCTAAAAGCTTAAGATTTCAGCTTATTGGCAGAAGTAACTTATTCTCACAGATAACTTATTTTCATAAGCCTTCCCAAACAGATCAAAAAAGTTAATAACAACTTATTTCCACTTTTGGCATTGTACACCGCACTTCTGGGTGGGGAAAAATGTTGCCAAACACACTGGGCTCCGTTTGGTAAATCTTTTCAGGAGTCCAAAAGTAGGTTCAACAGTTTTTTCCGCAAAACGAGATAATCACTTTCACGTATTTGCCTCGGCTTGTGTAAAAGTACTTCTCTACCGTTTTCTCAAACAGACCCAGTATTACCACTAATGGGCACTAGACTTTCCACGTAATTGAAAACCATATCATAGAAGAAAACATCTATCATAGCAGAAATCTTGAATTCATTAGTCATAAGATTCACTAAAATAATTTTCTTGCTCCCATTAACCACAGTTCCAGAATTGTCATTAATAACTGCACAGAGAATTTTATCCTGAAATATAACCATGGGTGATAAGGTTTTGGGAAATGGAATAGTGATGGTATACAATTTAGTCCAACTCAATCCCTCTATTACCCACAAATCAATCGATGAAGAATCGGAATTTCTATGCCCTCTTTCAGAAAGTATAGCAAGTTTGTTCTCATACACAGTAAGCTTATCATAACGTTCCGATCTGCGTTTTGAAGTAGGCATTTCAATCAACATGAACACTTCCCTCGCTATGTCGAATGAGAGTATAAAATAAGCATCACCACCACCACTTTCACCCTTCACGTAATTCATTCGACAAAACCAAAAAATTGATCCATTACAAGTGACATTGTCGCTATTGATCTCACATACACCATTCAAGTTCCCAAAATCAAGTTCTTTCCAAGACCCTTTGCTTAATGAATACACTTCAACTCGATGAACCCTATGATCAAACCAGGATAAAGTGATTTTGACTATCTTGTAATCATTAAGAGTCGGACTGAACCCAAATCCTATTCTATCATACTCTCCATGGATATGATTAACAGTTATGAGAACCTGACAAAACTTTTTGATAGCTGGGTTCCATAAGAAAATGGATTCAGAGGGAAAGAGTCTGACACAGAGCAAGCCATTACTGGAATAGATAAACTTATCAAACGTACGCACTGGGACTTCGAAGATGGGTTTTTTTAATGAATTTAACAACTTTCATATCATCATCAACAAGATTGATCAAACATAAATCAATCTTAGAAAAAGAGAAATATGAAATGAGATAACGTTGCTTAGTGGTGGAATGATGGAGGTGTTCAGCAATGAAGGATTTGGTTTTGAAGAGATCCTTCCAATCTCTGCACACGCATCGGGATCGCAATAGGGATTTTACTGGAAGACGTACAAGAATGTTTCTGATAATTTCTTCGGGAAGATATGGTGCTACGTAGTTGTTCGTTACTATCTGCTTCATGACGATCCACTGTGGTATGAAGAAATCTCACGGCTTCGCAACCTACGAAGAAATCTCACACGCTTTTATCTTTACACATAAAACTAATAACTAAGGAGTGAGAGATGGTAATTAACTTACTGGATTTGGATTCAGGTTGTAGTGACGGAACAGATGCAACACACACGAGAGAAAGTGATATAACCCAAAAGATCAATGGTACGATGATTTACAAATGATGCGAGGAACCTCTTTTAAATAGATGTATCTGACAATATCAGGATAAGATAAAATATCCATATCTGATCTGAGATGATAGCACGTGGGATTAATGAGACTAAGTCAAGGAAGAAGCTGAACGTTGAAGTTGTTGAGAGATACTTGGGGGATCTGCAAAGCACGTGGGATTGATGAGACCGAGTCAAATAAAGATATGCTGAACGTTGGCATCGTTGAGAGAGACGTGGGCTCATGCAAAACCGAAGGCGGAAGTCTGTAACTGAAGCTGTTAGGATTTAATTTATTATTTCGATTATAAATAAGGCACACCTTGTATGTGTAAAGGTATATATTCAGGAAAATAAAGCTTCAGTCCCTGTTTTTTTCCCCATTCCTGAACGTCGCCGTAGCTTCTGGTTTTTCTTTTCGTTTCGGATTATAATTGGGATCAATATCTTATCATTTTAAGATATGTAACATTATCCATTAGTTAATTTATTATTATCCCTCCATTATCTCAGTTAATAATATATATATATAATTTGAATTTAAATGGATTCAGGTCTCTGGTAGATATATTTATCATACCAAATAATGGATTAAATCCTTATTAAATTTATAAACATTATTTGAACTCAAACTAATTTAATTAATTAAATCATATAATATTGATATTTAGATTATTCGGATAGATGATATACTTGAATCTCTTGTTTAATTTATATTTTATTTAATCAATTAGCAAATAATCATATTAAATAAGCTTATTATTATGTGTCAGTAGAAACTAGGCGCCTCTTTATTTTCGATTTAACTGTATTTTTTTCATAATTGTTTTGTTCTAATTTAGATATTATATCCCAATAGCTATGGAAAATAATTTTTGGGAGGGACTTATGCATGTTTGCATTCGAAATTTGGATATTATATCCCAATAGCTATGGAAAATTATTGGATCAAGTTTTTTTAATTTATAAGATATATTTTTAGCTTTTAACAACATTAAAAATCTCCAATAAAACCTTTTGGCCTTTGGCTTTATTAGAGTTTTGTTTAAATCAGAAGTTTGAATATGCATTTTGGTATTTCAAATGGATTTAATTGAGCTAGTAACTAATTAAGATAAATTAATTTTAAAATAAATAAATATAAATATTTCAAACTGATACATTTAACTTTTTCTTAATGCTATGAAAATGATTCGGCTCATCCAACAAGTAGCACTTTAATTTGGGAAAATTATATTGAAGAACCTAAAAGAAATAATATTTATTGGCAACAACCATAAAAGTTAAAATTATTTAGAAAGATAAAAATTAAAAATACTTGATTTTCCTTAACAAAAATTCCTAATTTTAGTCTCGCATTTTCTCCCACATTATATTTTAAAATTAATATAAATTCTTAAATTTCACTAAATTAAACAAACAATTTTTAATTTTGGCGAGTTGCATAGATATATATATATATATATGGAAAACTTATACTTTATTTATTTTTTTCAAAATCATATATTCTTAAAATAAAACATAATTTAATTAAATATAATGATATAATTTTAATAAAACTCAATATGATTTACCATATATTATATAGGTTAAAGAAAAGATATATTATTCTCATTATAAAAAGAGTGCTATGTGACTCTAGAAAGTAAAAATAAATTTTTTTGCAGTTTAAAATAATTACAAAAAAGTTCACATAATTTATTTTTATTTTATACAAATTTTATGTGAGTTAAAAAAAGGAAAAAATCCCTAATAAATATTACCTTATGAATATTAAATTCCAAAATGGTCATGACAAGCTGCAAAATCCCAATTTTATACTTTTTTATCACCAAAGGGGAATTTCAAAATGTGTGTGCTTTTACAAAAACTCCCCTCTCATAATTTTTTTAAAAAATAGGCTAGGCACCTCTGACCGACTTCCCGCTACCTGCGGACTACCACTAGCTGGTTGCATTGCTAGTTCTTGTGGGGAATATATAGTGCAAAATTGTGAGGGAGCAATGTTTTAAATCATTTACTACACATGTAACATGAATGATAACATCTTTAAATAAATTTACCATTTAATGTTGTATATTATCCTTTTCGGGAATTAATTGATTGGGTGAAGGTGTGAAAACTTTATTACTAATATGTAACAAGTTGTAAATACTTTTACAAATAGCTTGAGCCTTCTAACGTGGTTCGCAACAGCTGTGAATGTTTTTACCGTTGAAATAATGTCATTTACTACTATTTTTAACAAATCGCACACAAAAAAATTTAACCAATTGGGTAAGTGTATAAAAACCTTACTTGTAACTAGTAATAAATACATCTTAGATATGGTAAATGCTTTTACAAATAGTTTAAACATTTGCGATGACAACAACTATAAAAGTATTTACCATTTGAATATTGATATTTACTACCCTTATTATAAAATTTTACACCTGGGAAAAATCAACTATTTGGGTAAGGTGTGAGAAATATATTATGCTTATAACACATTATAATTATTACTAGAAAAATCAGATTTAGCTACGGAATTAGCAACGGAAAAATCAGCTTTAACGATGAAAAAATCAGACTTAGCGATAAAAAAGTCCGTCGCTAAATTTAGCGACCGAACAATTTAGAGACGGAATTTCCTCTCATTTAGCAACAAAATTTTCCCTCGCTAATTCCATCGCTAATTAGAATATTATGCCTTTTTTTTTGTTTTTCTCTCGCTAATTCCATCACTAATTAAAATATTATGCCTTACTTTTATGTCGCTAAATATATTATATTCAATCGCTAAATGGGCAATTACAAAAATATTTTATAAACAAATCCTATTTAATCACACAATTGACCCAAAAAGCAAATTTTAAATATTAGTATCAAGTACATAGTATCTTTAACCATAAGTACATACTCTAATGTGTGATAAGTCTTAAAATTGAAAAAATACATATAAAAATTAAGAGCTTCAAACAATACAATCCTTGTTTAGTGATTTAGATTTGTATTCTTGGAAGGCCAACTTTATTGATTTGATCTTTGAAGAATCGTAGCTTAACATTTCTACACATCGCTTGGCCTACAAATAAAGAAATACAGCTAACATCAGTGATAGAATAATCATTTCAATATATGTATATCTATATATAGCATGATTTCAGAAACAAATGAGAAAAGACAACTAACAACATTATTAATTAGAAACCATGAAGGTAAAGACAACTAACAACATTATTAAGAATCATCATCAGACAATATGAGTAAATCATATCAAATATGCACCAAACATCTATTGTATGAAACTATGAATAATATTTCTACTTCTTCCTCTTTACAGCTTAGATGAGGTATCAAGTGGTTCAAGATAACCAGATTAATTTAAACCAAATATAGCAAAGCTCATAAAGGATAAAGAAACATTAGTTAATCAAAAGCAATAGGAGGTGAAAGGAATTTTGGATTATAGAGCACTTGCCCAAGCTTCTATTCAACGACATTAGAGAAAAGCTAAGATTTAAAATCAAATGATAAGAAACTTTAGCATGCTAAAATCAAACGGAGGTAGAGAACCCGTCAAATAATGGCCAAGGTTCCTAATAACAATATAAACCTGAAAATTATTCGAATCAAAATTAGGTGGACAAAGCAAATTGCAAGAGATGGACATACAAGGAAGGCAACATAATGCACATTGTTGAAGTTTCTCAACAAAGGCATTGACAAAAGTACTTATGCGAGGAGTGCAAATTGATTGCCTACTTGTGATATAGCTTTTGAAAAAATTTCATACCTCTCTCTGTGGGCCTAAAATGCCAATATTAGAGTTTTCTTGGCATAAATTGAAGACCTCTTCCTCTGTGAGCATTCTGAAATTTAAAACAAAACAAGTAACAATACCAAATTTTTCTGAGGAAAATAAAAGAAGTTCAAATTCTCAAAATGACATGGACCAAACAAAGTTGAGAATGAACATTCCAACTAATATCATAATAACAGCATTATATTCACAACATAGACTCCATAAATGTACACTTGCATCCTAAAGAATATACACTTACAATCATCCAGATCCATTACATGCGGATGAGGGAACAAGTAGTTTCCATGGATAATAGACAAAAGAGTGATTGAACACGGAAACAATCAATTGTGGAAATTTGTTACATGCACTTGACTGTAGGAAATCCCCTAAAAATTTAGCTGAAACAATATCACATGATAAAGGAGCACAGAGCCAACTATATTTATCAATCTTGGAAACTTGATAGAATTTTTTTCCATTTCAGAATTTAGCATCTACATTAAAACATTAATTTGCAGCCAATGAAAAATACTTATCTCATCTTCAGCTGCTAGAGACTTGGAATCTTCACCATTGATAAGATCGGTGATACCGGAGAGGTGACTATTGAAGCTAGAGAAGATCAAGAGCATGTCTTCACGAACTTCCTTAGGAGTGTTGAAGCTATGGATGATCTGTTGAGATGTGGCGAGGAGTCAATTATTGGCACCATCGTCAAGACCGGTGGCGGCGGTCAGCCCTTAGAGGGCGAGAATCAGGATTTCTACAACCTAAGGGTTTTTCAATTGTTTGTGTGTGTGTGTGTATTGGGGAGGGGAGGAACCAATGATGAAGAAAGGAAGTGGGAGAATCAGAATGGGAACTGGAAATGAAGAGAAAAGTGGAAGGGTCAGAGTGGTATGCGATAGAAGTAAAGCGAGTGAAGGAAGGAAAAATGATGATGGAAAAGAAGAAATGACGAACTGTAAAAGAAGAAAAGAATGAAGTGATGGAAAGAATACAATGAGAAGTCCCTCGGCCGCTACTTCCAAAAACATTATTGCCAGCTATCTTTTTCCCCCTTCTTCTAATTCTTTTCCAATTTTCCCGCAACTGTTACCTTTCAAATTTTCATTTCTACTTCTGATTCTTTTCCAAACCAATTCAACTTTTCCCACCACTGTTACCTTTCAATTTTTCATTTATGCTTCTTTACATAATTAAATCTCAATAAATATGATATATCATGCAATTAAAATGATAGACATTTAAAGAAATTATGGGGTGACAAGAGATATCAAAATTAGGAATTAATTCATATAATTATAATTAATCTTTAATTAACACGTTTAAGTTCAAAGAAGGAATCAAAAAAGCATGTTTTGAGTGAGATTTAACATCACTAATTTTTCTTGCTAACTTGAAGAATTAGAGAGGAATTTAATATTTGCTACTAAATCCTTTGCTAATTGAGTAATCCTTCAATTCTTCCCAGTATGGAATGAGTAAAGAATCAAACTACAAGTCTCGATCTATAAAAAACGCACTGCACTAGTTTTTTGTGTTTCTTTCGGTTTCATTGATAGCAGAAGAGCCTTACTCACTCTATAGGATAGGGGCACTAGCGCTTTATTTAATAAAAAAAAGGTAAAAGGGCCTGAAAACGTAATAGGATAGGCTGCTACTCTAAGCTCGCTTCGCTTCTTCAAGCTCCGCCCCTAATTTTTTAAAAAAAAAAACTAAAACGTTAACACGCCTTATATTATTTAGTAAAGCAAAGCAACCTTTCACGCCAGGCACTCACGTTTTTTTTTTTTCTGGGTGGAAGCTGGCAGTAGGGCTTGCTTAACCGGATACACAGAATTGGGATATCAATCAAACGGATGTGAGTTAGTTAGTTATGAATCAAACTAGATTTGATATATGTTATTATTCAACAGAAAATAGTTTTTGCAATGCTTTCAAAGAGGAATATATAAGTTATCGCTAATTTTCCTCTCTAATTTTAATATTAGAGAGGATTTTAATAGTTCTCGATAAATTCCTCGCTAATTAGGCTATTTAGAGAGGGATATTAAAGTCGTTGCTAATTTTTCTCACTAATATGTGATTTTCTAATAGTGAACACAGTTGACAACATATGTAAATGCATTACCCTTTGAATCACATCATTTACTACTTTAACAAGAAATTCTATTTTTGATGAACATATACTATACAATAATTAAGTCAATAAAAATGAGCTAGGTATAACTTTTAAAATAGAAACATATACAAATTACAAGTTATTAAACTAATTCCAACAACCTCATGTAACTAGTTGAATTCATCAAGTGTGCATGGGAAGCAGTCTAGATAAGCTATGTACCTAAATTTAGTATGTTGTGATTGATAACATATGTAAATGTATTTATTTAAATAACATGATTTACTAATATGATTTATTTAATCAGTAGGTAATGTGAAGTGGCACTACACTTGAGGTGAACGCATAATATATTGGGTTATCCTTGTTAATAAATATAGATCTTTTAGAATATATCCCTAATGAAATTTTGTGAATTTTAATGGCTGAGAGATTGTATATATTTGATCATTATTGGTGTATTGTTTTATTGACAAAAGCATATTAAAGGCATTTGATGAAGAGCTTTTAATATCTTTTTACAGATAAAGACCATCTGCTCAGCTCTCCGCAAGAGTGCCTTTATATATACATCCAAACTTCCTTAATCAGTTTCCTACAACTTTCTTTTTGATAGATGCCACGGAATTCTTTCATATATAAGAAGTATCATTCATCTTCTTTTTTTTGTTTAAATGACTACACCCATTTTAACCTTTTCATCTCTGCCACTCTTATTTTTTTGATCCCGTTATCTCTTTAATTATCAATATTCACTACCGCCTCTAGCATTGTTGGCTTTGTTATAGTTTCATAAGCTTTCCTTTAAGCTTAGTAGGTTTACTGTGGTCATCAACAACTCATTATGCCTTTTCTTATTTCAACCACCCAGTCCTATGACTATGCATGATATTTTTATCCATCTCAGTATCGTTTTGTTATATTGATCCTAAAGGCCTAAATTTGGACACTTGTGGTATTTATTGGTAGTATTTTGTCTGTACAAGAGCACAATTTTTATTTCTTAAATATCGAGCTAGTTTGTTTTATTAACTCATAATCAGCTATTACAATCACATTAGAAATAAATTTATGCAGGAACTTTGAACTTATTTTGAGGGATGAAATGTTGTAATTATAGCTATCGTCTTTGTTGAAATATATTAGGGATTTAGTTAAATCCTATTGAGATATATTATATTAGGGGTTTAGTTAGATTCTATTGAGATATATTAGGAATTTAGTTAGATACTGTTGAGATATATTAGGGATTTAGTTAAATCCAATGAATTTGAGATAAAGTTAATATTCTGAATATATCTCTAATGTATAAATACCCTTCATGAATACATCAATAATAAGGTTTTTCATATTCCTTCGTCAATCTAACAGTCTTTTTTAAAACCGAAAAGAATGCTCAATGAAGTTGAAAATATTAGATGAGACCTTTTAATCAACAACTTATTTAAAGATTTAGCTGTTGATAGAGCACGAAGATGCTGTGCAATTCATAGCCCTATAACTAATATCTTTTTAATTTTTTGCCCTTTTCATGCAGGAAAGATATGTCTCCCGTTGTGGCAGATTACACCTGCTATACATGCCTAAACCATACCAAAGCATACATCAATCACCTACTCAACGTTCACGAAATGCTGGCACAGATCCTACTAGAAATGTATGAATTTCTTTGCTCAAATGGTATTGTTATCAATAGTGTTACTTTAAATCTGTACAGTAACATATAGCTATGTGGTAGTGCTGGTTATAATGACGTTAATATAAATTTATCATGTTGAATTTTGCAGCCACAATACACACCATTATTTGATGTTCTTGCGCCTAGTAAGGGAAACGATCAAAGATGGAAGCTTTGAACAATTTCGACAAACATTCATTGAGAGCAGGCGCAACCATTTGCAAGGGGAAGCTGTTCCTGCTTAAGGCATCCAAATTTTGCAAATATTTTTTTAGTTTAAGGTTTATGCTTTTAAGCTAACAAGGATCTCATGCATGATACAAAGTTTACAAAGAGTCTAAGAAATGTGTTAGCTGTATTATTTTCTATATAGTTTTGATGTGCTTTTATGGAACCAAAACAGCAATGCTGTATGTTATATGGGTTACATTAGTTCTCCCGTTTTGTTTTTGAATTTACTTGAACCAGTTTAGTTCTTCAAGTATATGGCCATGTTTGAAACCACATTCAGAAAAATTAATGTGAGTTAAGCAGTGTTTTTCTGTAAAACAAGATAATCTCATTCACAAATTTACCTCATAAAAGGTAAAAACATTTCTCACCGCGCTTCCAAATCATGTTAAATTGAACTTGTGGTTAACAAATTATGATTTTTCCAGAGATATTCATATAAATACCCATGAACTTTTGGTCCTGTATGTATGGTATAAAAATGTATTTGAAGAAATCAGAGTGAAATTTATATGAAATTCAGGATGAATGGGGCTATTTAATAATTAAAATGATTTCATGTTCATTGTTTAAATAAAAACTCACTAGGTCTATTCATAAGCATTTGCAAATTATTCGTGTAGAAATATTCCAGATACTTTCATTTTTTGAGAAATAAAAGAATAGTACACAATGCAATGTTAATTGTCTCCCATCAATTGATGGGAAGATGATTCGTGTAGAAATATTTCAATACTTGGAATAACCTTGCAGCTTGTAGCATCTTAGTCGAATCATATCCACATATCACTTTTAACATTTAATATAAAAGTAGACAAATTAGTTTGAACAAAATAATAAATATATTAGTTAATTTATTTTTTTAATATCCAAAAATGTCAATTGACTTTTTATTAAAGACGTGAGGTAGTATTAGTTAAATCATGGATTTTAATCTCGCTACAAAATATATAGAAACGTATGAGGAAGAGGGGATTTATGTGGTTCCAAACTACATATACGTACAGTGGGTCCACTTCATATAGACGAAATTTCAAAATTATCATAAAATAATATTTTATTATTAATATGAGTCCAGCGACATTGAACTCGTATTAATATGGATTAAGCCGACACACATTTCTTAAATATATTACATAACAATTATATTGTTGGTACTTGCAGAATCATTAAAAAGACTAATTAAGGGTTCGTTTGGGGTGGTGTTGATTTTTTTGTTTTTTTGTTTTAAAATGCAATTTTAAAAATAAAATGTGTTCGACTAAAATGAGGTTGAGTTAGTTTTTAATACTATATATTTCAAAACAGATTTTATCTAGTCCATTAATTGAATGGATGGACTAAAACGGAAATAAGGGTAAGCTTTCTTCTGTTCTTGCGTGGATTTCTATTCCAATACATCCATCAATTCACACACCACAAACCCCAACCAACTCATCCATGGTCTTATGGTAGAAAGTAGTCAACGGGTTATTTTCATTTCAGTATTTTCTGTTTCTTTACTGGGAAAGTGGAGCTAACGTAAGCGGAAAAGTTTTCTTGTTCATTTCGAAGACACTGAGCAATTGAATTATCCTGATTGCTGGTTTTCTTGCCTTTTTTAACCTTGAATCGTAAGTGATGCAACTCTCTCTCTCTCTCTCTCGAACTTGATTTCTTCCCAGTGTTTCCTGTTAATTGGCTTGGAGGAAATTGGTTCAGTTTTCAATCTATGTAATGGTAAATGCCATGAAACGGTACTTACTATTAGAACTATCAGAGGTTTTCTCGACAATTTGCCTTTTCGTCTTCAAAGTAAGCTTGTGTGTTTGAATTTGGGAATAATCACAGCATGTTCATCATCTTAGAAGAAGGGTTTCGTCGTTTAGATGCCGATGGAGATGGTGACAATTTTAATATTTTTATAATTATTTTATTTTATCGATAATTATTTAATTTTTTATTATTTTTTATCATTTGATGGTAGAATAATTGACCTAACCTACCTTATCTATTTCTAATTCACAATACCTTTTTCAAATTGAAAACAAAAAAATCAAAAACTAGTTTTAGTTTTTAAAAGTTTTGAAACTTAAAACTCAAAAAATCATGTACTAGCCT
This sequence comes from Vachellia pachyceras, assembly GCA_025593235.1. Classification (NCBI taxonomy): domain Eukaryota; kingdom Viridiplantae; phylum Streptophyta; class Magnoliopsida; order Fabales; family Fabaceae; genus Vachellia; species Vachellia pachyceras. The sequence goes on along the minus strand of JANTPZ010001017.1, from coordinate 6,516 downwards.
AAGTTGTTATTTTTTTTTGGGTTTCATAGGCCATTCAACATTTATAAATTAAAAGATCATATAAAAAAAGCATCAATATTCATATTGAATATTAATGCTCACTCTTGCACTCATCAAAAATTATATTCATAGCTGCTCTCTTGTGTAGCCTTTGTAATGCTTCAAATATATTCTGGTATCTTCATCACTTTGTTAATTATCTGCAATATAGAAAAATATATTAATTATTGCAAGATAAATATTTTAATATTAATTTTAACGAGGTGAATAAAATTAGAAAGACTTAAATAGGAATACCAAGAGCAAGCTACGTACGAGTCCAAACCAAAATTTACAAAGTTGAATATCATTTTCATATATAATTCTATCTCATCAGAGTCAAATAGCTCCAGTTTATTAACTATTAAGTTAAATTTTGAATAAATTACTTATTTTTATTAAAATTAGGTAGAATTGAGGATTATTGATAAATTAATTAGAGAATGACATATGTATAATGTGAAAAGTTGTATTTGCAAGATGTTGAAATTTAGTTGCATAATGTAAAATGTCAATTGTATTTGTATTTGTGAGAAATTTTATGTAACCAAATTTTTATACAACTGACCTTCCATATAATATAGGTCTCATACTCCAATTAATTTTTCAACGTGAGATTTATCCCCTATTCTCCCTTTAAATTATATGTGTGTGTGTAGATTTTCATGAAACAAAACATCACTGTACACATTAAGGGATACACACACAGCGTAAAATGGTAAAATATGCAATCTTTTTTAATTTGTAAACGATGTACTCCTTAGTTTTAATAATAATGTGGATTTTATGTAATGTAAACAAAACTCAAGGCATTATAATTAATTCACAAAAAAATAATAAATTGAATTAGGATATCATTGTGTACCTACTAAGTTCGAATACAAATGTTTTCATTTTCAGGTTCAATCCATGAGCTTATATAAAGACATGGTAGGATCGAGTCAATTATCAACTTGGTACTCGGTCTTTATATATTAGGACCGAAAACATTAAATTTTTTAAAATTTCATAATACTATTACTGAAGTGATTTAATAATTATGATGATCAAGAAAAATAATATTATATTTGCAACGTATTATCTTTTTTATGGCATTTGCAACTTATTGTCTTGTTCAAAAGTAGGGTTGAAAAATGATTTAATAATATCTCTTTCTATATATATTGCATATTTAGATAAAGCCAAATTATACCAAAATATTATTATGTATACTCTTAACCATGTACCAACTCCAACTCTAATATAAGAGCTATATAACTTATTTCTGAATATTAAAGAAATTTATTTTTGTTTGTTATTTGCACAAAATAAGTATTAATTTTCCAAACTATTATCTTGAGTCATATATTGGAAATTTGGAATAGCGTCTTACTAGAACCTTCTTAATATATGTAATTAATGATAATATTTTTGGAGAAATTATAAATTTGAAAGATAAAATAAATTGAGTTATTATATTTAGGATCGAAATAAATCAATAGACTAACTCTTATACTTGGAACTAGAGAGAACGAATATTTAAGGTTTAATAAAAGTTTTGATCTGTATAGTTTATCCTCATTTTAGTTGTAGTCCATATAGGTTTAAACTATTAGTTTTGGTTCCATATTCTTAATAAATTTTAGAGACTAACATTTTTGAAAAGAAAAAATTTGAAAGATCAAAACCTAATATTTGAAACTATATAAATTAAAATCAAAATAAAGGCAAACTATAAAAACCAAGCATTGCATTTATCCGATAGTTTTTTGCTAATGTATTTACCCTATATTTAGTATTTTTTGAATTAGCGGTGGAAGTTACTTTTTCAACATAATTTATAATTTATAAGATAAGTATGTGAGACGAGTTTTATTTCAACTTATATAAATTTACTTTTCTAACATGATAGCAAACAAGCTCTCGTCTCATCTAATTTGTAGAGGGAATTTCGATATTATTGTTACACCTCTCTCTCTCTATGTGGTGTGATAGAGAGAGAGGGAGAGAGAGAGTTTGTTGCTTGTATGCATAGGCAGACCTACATAGGTTCCACCGGATGCAGCCGCAACCCCTGACTTTCAGAAAATTAGGTATATATTAGTACTATGTAATTTATTTTTCACCCACTCATTTGTTAATTTTGAACCCACTAAATTTTTGCTCAAATTCTTCTCAAAAAATATTCAGAATAAATCACATTTATTTTCTCAAAAAATAATTTACATTCCCTGAATCAGGGACCGCCACTACTTGTATGATGGGTTGGAAGACAAAGTTGAACCTAGTGAAGAGAACCTATCGTTTTCAAGGACTTGAAATAGCCAAAATGTGAAGGACCAATAATTAATGAATATAAATTAAAAATAGTTTGGGGGATTAATTCATTTTAGTATACTTTTAGTCTTTTATGTTTGCGTCAAGTTTCATTTTAGTCTGTTAAATTTAAAAAGTACACTTTCAGTCCCTCAAACTTAACGATGTTAGTTTCTCTTAACGAAAATTGCTGACTCATCAAACTTAACACTGTTATTTTAAATCTTTTTTATTTTACACAATTTAAAATATCAAATTTATTATATTATTAAATTAAAATTAAAATGTGAGCATGTTTTGTCAACATTTTATTGCACAGTTATCAATTAAATTTGATGAGTCGGAAATTTTCATTAAGAAAAACTAACAGCGTTAAGTTTGAAGGACTAAAAGTGTATTTTTTAAATTTAAAGGACTAAAATGAAACTTGACACAAACATAAAGGACTAAAAGTTTACTTTAGCCTTAATAGAACGAAACTTATTAATGAACCATAATTTATAATTCAAAACTACATGGATTAAAGCTGAAATAAGGGCAAATTATAAAAATCAAATATTACATAAATTAATCTGATAAAAAGATTATTAATGCTTACTGCTTTACATTATTTATGGGGTTATCTTAAAGAAATTTCAACCTTTATGCCAAAAGTTTTTTTTTTTTACTTGGCATGTCTTAGATTCGATAGTTTTTCCACAATTCTGTCTTTTAAAAATATTTATAAATTTCTAATTATATACTTCACGATCTTATCTAAAAGTATATGAGTTTAAATTTAAATTTTAGTATTGCAAATTGACTTAATTAGAATTTTTCTAAATTCCTTCCCCCAAGTACTAAGATCACACATACTAAATCATAAAAAAGTTTAAAACATATCGACTTACAATTTTATCAAATTTACCGATTTAAGTTTACACAAGCAGTAGGAGTTTTTATTGTTTAAATAAGTTAGTAGCTAAGGGCTTGATTCCAAAAAATGTAACTAATTAATAAGTAAGAAAATATATGAGAGAGAATAAATGAAAAAAAATAATACAGACATGTAATTAATTGAAGGCAAAAAACGCATTAAATGTTGAGACATCTCTAAAGTCCATCTTATAAAAGGGAACAAGCGATGTATCTTATAGTAAGGAAGGATGATGTATGTTTTTTTATATGTTCATCAATTTCTACAAAATGTCTAAATTCAATAAGAAGCTAGCTATACGTAGCAATCACATATAGTAACTCTGGTAATTAGTATAATAACTAGATAACTATTTTACAGATATTAAAAAAGTTAATAAATTATTTATTTATAATAAATAATTGTTGGTTATTTAAATACCCTCTTTAATAATATATATTGGGACTACTCCTTTATCGAAATATCTTTACTATATACAATCAATAAAGACATTTAAAAAATAAATAAATTTTTTAAGAGAAGATTTTAAAATAATATATATATATATATATCTCTCTCTTAAATTCTCACTCAAGGATTTACAAGAGGCATTACTTATCGACCTTTTACTAAACGTTTCAGTTATTATAACTGTGCATCATGATGAAAGGGAATCCAAATGGCGTTTTGACTCTGCTTTAAGATATCGCCTTCTCGGTTTATCCCAAGATTTTTTTATATTAAGAAAACAATTAATACAATTATGTTTAAATAAAAAATGGAAGTTTTAGATTCAGTTACACTTAAAGTCACCTAAAGAGTCATCAATTAAGATTTTCTACGTGTGCAAGCTAAGTTCCAGTTCTCTATATAAATATATATATATATATTATATTCTCATTAGAGTGTTGCATTAACTTTAATTCCGTAATAAATTTTTCAGAGAAAAACACTATCGATTAGTATATTTGTGTTCTTGAAGAAAATATAGATATGGCTGCAGGTGAAAAACCAGTTATTCCTCTTCTTACACCATACAAGATGGGAGATTTCAATCTATCACATAGGTACTCTTAACATTTCTCTCTCTAGACAGATTTAAAATTTAATTAATTCTTCATTATTTTCTGCTGTAAATTCATGTTTATCAGGTGTTTTATAAGAGATTAATTATCCCATATGTGCTTTCAGTTGGTTCATGATTTACATATCAATCGTATTTAGAAATCATAAGTTTTAAAATTTGATGTATGCATGACATCGCAAGAAATAGAGTTTGGCTATGATTTTTGATATATGCTTTCAAACTTAGTTCTTCAAGTCATTTTTAGCTTTGTTGTATTAATAACATTCTCCGGTTCCTAATATAAAAGCTAATAAATCTTTTGTAAAGATTAAAAAGGATAAATAAATCATATAATTGTAACATATATTCTAAAATACTTATGTATATTATTAAAGTATTCAGAATTCGGACAAATTAATTTGGGACAAAATGATAAATATTGTTTAATTATCTTCCTTAATCTCTCGGAATAATTCAAATGACTTTTATATTAAATACTAGTTAGCATGGCTGGATTTGGTTGACTTCTAGGGTTGTTTTGGCGCCATTGACAAGACAGAGATTTTACAATGATGATCCGCAACCACATGCTATCTTATATTACTCACAAAGAACATCAAAAGGGGGACTTCTCATAGCTGAAGCTGCTGCTGTTTCTGATACTGCTGGAGCGTAATTATCATTCTTTCATTTATGTTAATTAATTAGTTAACTATAATATATATATATATATATATATATGCCCATTTTGAATTAATGTGGTTTCTTATTGTTTGAATTATACATATGAATTAGGTATCCAAGACAACCAGGGATATGGAGGAGAGGGCAAGTGGAATCATGGAAACCTGTTGTGGATGCTGTTCATAACAAAGGTGGCATCTTCTTTTGTCAGATGGGGCATGTTGGTAGGGTTTCAAGTTCAGGTACTACACGACTTGACCCTCATCCCTCTATATAAACAAACAAATGTTTGCTTCTCTAAATTTATATTGTGCTCATTTGAAACGTGATAAATAAGTACTTTTATGTAAGTTAAGGTAAATATATGAAAGAAATTATCTTGTTTTACGAAAAATCACAATTGAACGTGCGTTTGACTTTTCCAAATGCTTCGTCAAACAAGTTCATGTCTCAGTTAAATCATTATTCAAGTTTATAAAAGTGTGTTTTTAGTGACTTAATGCACGTACGTTAGCGCCTTTAGTTTCATTCATAGAAGATATATATTGACTCAATTCATTCATGATACTACGATGGCTATGAAATTAGATGCAGGCTTACAATTTAATCAAGTAATTTTATATCTTTATTATTTTTAATTGAAAGTTTAGATAATTATACAGGTAATTAGATTTTATTTAAGATGAAATTTGATATAAATTTAGAAAATTAAGACGTTCACTTTCACAGTTTGAGTCTAACTAAAGATTATATCGTATATGTAAATACCTTACATCTTCTTCTCCTCTTACCTACTATGCATCATTCTTGAATCTGTCAATTTAATTCTGATATCACAATTGACATTTTTAATTAAAAAGAGTTTCAGCCAAATGGAGAGGCCCCAATATCTTGTACAGTCAAGGGAGTGGCTCATCCGCAAATTAGAAGCAATGGTATTGATGTCGCAACATATTCACCTCCAAGAAGGTTAAGAACTGATGAAATCCCTCAAATCATCCATCACTACAAACTTGCTGCCAGGAATGCTATGAAAGCCGGTATCTATTTTATTATTTACTTATTTTAAGTGATTTTACGATGTACATGATATATAGGCCTTGTTTAATTTGCTATACCCTTTTGAAAGTACGTTCACATAAACTAACATAAAATTCATCCCAAATACTTACCACAAAGATTGTAAATCATGTAAGAAAAGTAACTTCTACCGCATATCCAAGTAAACTCATATTAGATAGGTTTGGTTTAATAAAATGTGAAAGAGATTATCTGTGAAACAAAATTGATACTAAGTGCTAGAATAGGTTTCCCTACTAAGGGCTGGTTTGGATGTTAGGTTTGAAACCTAGGTTTCACAGATTCCGAGGTAAAACCTAGGTTTTGAAATGTGATTTATGTTTGGGAAGTTATAGCTTTTACAGATTTCGAGGTAAAAAAGTAAGAAAAAGTGGGTATGAAAGAGGAAAGTAAGAAAGAGAAAGAGAGAAAAAGTAAGAAAGAGGAAAGTAAGAAAGAGTAGTAAAAAGAGAGTATG